>JBAMJV010005769.1:0-52500 GCA_037951105.1 Echinarachnius parma
ATACCACTTGAAAGAGGAGGTCTTCCTCTTTAATATGATATATCTCACTAGCTGTACATTTTGTCGAGCGAGAAGAAAATGACAATTGAATCTACCCCCCGCCCCCCCCCTCCCCCCCATACCCTACCATCGGTATACAATGTATGTGCGAAGTGAGCGATATTTCTCTATCGACCAGTACGGACACTTTAAAACAGTAAGATCACAACAACTTGCCGCTAATAGTGGCATATACCAGGTGAAAGAGGAGGTCTTCCTCTTTAATTTGATATATCTCACTAGCTGTACATTTTGTCGAGCGAGAAGAAAATGACAATTGAATCTACCCCCCCCCCACCCCATACCCTACCATTGGTATACATATATGTGCGAAGTGAGCGATTTTTCTCTATCGACCAGTACATGATAGGGAAGCTTTTAAACACTATCGAAAACCAATCTTCGTCTAATCTACCCGATATTGCTTGAAACGAATACATTTTGCTCTACAATCTCCACGTTCCTTGTTTCGAAATTTTGTAGAACAAGGAAAAAAAAAATCGAATCTGAGAAAACAAAATTTGACCCTCAATTATGCCCCCAAATCGATTTATATGGGCTAAAACGGCCGTTTATGCCCTTTTAAGGCAATAGGGAAGCTTTTAAACACTATCAAAAACCAATCTTCGTCGAATCTGCTCGATATTGCTTGAAACGAATATATTTTGCTCTACAATCTCCACTTTGCTTGTTTCGAAATTATGTAGAACAAGAAAAAAATCGAATCTGAGAAAACAAAATTTGACCCTCAATAATATGCCCCCAAATCGATTTATATGGGCTAAAACGGCCGTTTATGCCCTTTTAAGGCAATAGCTAGGGAAGCTTTTAAACACTATCAAAAACCAATCTTCGTCGAATCTGCTCGATATTGCTTGAAACGAATACATTTTGCTCTACAATCTCCACTTTGCTTGTTTCGAAATTTTCTAGAACAAGGAAAAAAATCGAATCTGAGAAAACAAAATTTGACCCTCAATAATATGCCCCCAAATCGATTTATATGGGCTAAAACGCCCGTTTATGCCCTTTTAAGGCAATAGGGAAGCTTTTAAACACTATCGAAAACCAATCTTCGTCGAATCTGCTCGATATTGCTTGAAACGAATACATTTTGCTCTAAAATCTCCACTTTGCTTGTTTCGAAATTTTCTAGAACAAGGAAAAAAATCGAATCTGAGAAAAAAAAATTTGACCCTCAATAATATGCCCCCAAATCGATTTATATGGGCTAAAACGCCCGCTTATGCCCTTTTAAGGCAATAGGGAAGCTTTTAAACACTATCGAAAACCAATCTTCGTCGAATCTGCTTGATATTGCTTGAAACGTATACATTTTGCTCTACAATCTCCACTTTGCTTGTTTCGAAATTATGTAGAACAAGGAAAAAAATCGAATCTGAGAAAACAAAATTTGACCCTCAATAATATGCCCCCAAATCGATTTATATGGGCTAAAACGGCCGTTTATGACCTTTTAAGGTAATAGGGAAGCTTTTAAACACTATCAAAAACCAATCTTCGTCGAATCTGCTCGATATTGCTTGAAACGAATACATTTTGCTCTACAATCTCCTCTTTGCTTGTTTCAAAATTTGGTAGAACAAGGAAAAAAATCGAATCTGAGAAAACGGAATTTGACCCTCAATAATATGCCCCCAAATCGATTTATATGGGCTAAAACGCCCGTTTATGCACTTTTAAGGCAATAGGGAAGCTTTTAAACACTATCGAAAACCAATCTTCGTCGAATCTGCTCGATATTGCTTGAAACGAATACATTTTGCTCTACAATCTCACAAGTTTGCTTGTTTCGAAATTATGTAGAACAAGGAAAAAAAATCGAATCTGAGAAAACAAAATTTGACCCTCAATATGCCCCCAAATCAATTTATATGGGCTAAAACGGCCGTGTATGCCCTTATAAGGCAATAGGGAAGCTTACTATCAAAAACCAATCTTCGTCGAATCTGCTCGAACATTACACGAAAATATTTCGATTGTAAAGTTATTGGAGCAATGATATACAATGTTGATATTTAGCAGGCTTTTCAATTTGTTCTTGTGTGCAGTAGTTATTGTTATGGCTGTGATTATTCCAAAAGACTGCTTCTAAATAATTTAAATTCGATGTCCAATTTGCGTGCTCGATTCTGGCCCGACGATCGATCGTAAACGCACATGACTATATCATATCGATGGATACTAAGCTTAGCTGGGAAGGAATCACGTGACCTGTTCCGCCCTGCCTTTTTGTTGAAGAAACCCGGAGGTGCACGATGAACGGGATTTCTGGCAATCCCAAACAGGGGTCTTCTGCCGATGTTTTGGGTTTTACGGCAAAAGGGAAACCCCCAACGGAACCTGGACAGTCCGGTGCCAAATCCAAAGGAACGAAAGTTGGAAGATCGAAAGAGAAAACTAAGAAGTCTGGAATTCATTCTACAACGAAGAGAAGTGTCTCTAAAATCCAAGATGGCGTTCAACGTAATGTTAATGCAGTCCCCGTCGACGGTATTCACAACTTGGTGCAGCTTGACTCTGTCTCGGGCCCGCCGGTTGCGGTGCTTTCCATCCCGGATTCTGCAGCCGATAATGAATCAATTTCTTGTCTTTTGTCAGGACAAGAGGCCGCTTTACTTGGTTTGGGAAGCTCCAATAATGTGAATATTGATCTTATGTCAGAAAATGCTCAATTTTCTCAAGATACAGCCGCTGAAACAATGACATCACGGAATGCATCGGATGATTGCGGCTCCACCTCGAGCGGTGTGCTGGGAGAAGCTACCCCAGAATGTGGGCGAGCAGTCCACCGAGGTCTCGGTGCTTCTGCCAGTGGCTGCAGCAGCGCGGACAGTGCCATCTCCACTCAAGCAACCGCCGGCGTCGCAGGCGGAGGTGCGAACTCCGAGACTGGTCCTGTAGCTGATGCTGCGGCGCTAGATTTGAGCATGAGAAATGACAAGACTTACACTTTGTCAGCGATGGGAGTTCTCAGCGTGAACCAGGAAATGATGAAAACAGACATTGTAAATAAGTTCAATGTTAATCAAAGTTGTAACAAGATCTTGTTGAATTCTGCAGAAATTGATTCAAATTTGATCACAGTTGCGACGGTGTCTCCGAAATCCCCGCAAGCCGATTTGCTTCTTGACAAGTCTGAGAGCTTTCCATCAACATCTGATGCTGCTGCCACATCGATAGATGCCAACAGTCGAGCCGAAGTCATGGATTCAACGACGGGAGATGGGCTGCTTCTCAATATTGCCCATATGAACAGCAGTGGGCCGTCAATTCCGTTGACCCTCCCCATAGAGGGCGACTCTGATGTCAATGTCACTCCCGTCCCCACCAACCAGTCGGTCAGCCAGATGGCCTACATCATCACAAGTCGTGACAAGAACACCGGAGTGACGCAGAGATTCCGCGTCACAGTCGACCCGGAATCTGTGATGTACATTCCAGTTGTGTCCGAGTCTACCACATTGACCGATGGTGATGCCAATGGGATCTCCATCATTCCTTGCGAGACGGATGCAGCTGAAGGAGAGCAAACCGAGGAGGAATCTGTGGTGGAAACTGTCACTGGAAGAATTCCCGTGACGATCCTGAACAGCGACGATGTGCTGGCGGTCTCTGGGGCGGACAAGGAAGACTTGAGGGCAATGACGGGGGACGCTATCTCATGCTCACTCATTCTGCAGGGAGCACAGGAACAACAGGAGCAGGCCAAGAACAGGATGGAGACAGAGGGTCAGTTGCACAGTTGCATACAACTACTACAAGTACAAGCCTATATTTTAGTCATATTTGGGCAAATTCTGACATTTTTACAATTTCTTTGTCTTGACTTGGCCTTGGGGCTTGTTATGTGACTGGTGATAAACACACATGTACAACCATTGCCATAGGTGGGCATGCATGAACATAACCTAACCAGGCACCGTACATAGTACGGCGCCTGGCATACTGAGGTGTGTATACCGTGATGGTAACACTTTATAGGCTTTAACGGCAAACACACTTATAAAAAAAAACACAATATCATACTTTAAATAACATATCTCGGTTCATACTTACGAATTATGTTATGCATGGACATCAATGATCCAAATCGTAAAATGTCTGATGCTCCATTCGTTTTATTTATACTGAAAAAAAAAAAGTGACGAAAATGGTTTCCGAATTTGTTCGCTGCATGCAATATCAGGTGATCTCAAACTTGTCGGCAATGCGCGAGGTCGCAGGTCAAACTTTGGCGTACGAGCCTGGATGTGCGCTCGTTCTGTACAGCGATTGATCTATTTCTGCGTGCGCGATACACCCCTGTACTACGTACACATGTGAGTACGGTACATACAGTCCCTGGCTTATTGTATTTAGTCAACCGATCGCCACTTACGCGCGGAATACCTCCTATCCCTGCGCATGCGCTATGCATTGCCAACGAGTTTTCGGTCACCCGACATTGCATGCAGCGAACAAAGACGAAGGAAATAACAGTCATCATCATCATCATCATCAATTTGAGGTAAGTTATCATTCTTTTGCAACAAATTAAATAGCATGCAAGGTAGGTTGAAGGTTTAATTCATGTCTAGAACAAAAAAAATAAAAATAATAATAGATGTAAAGTTGTTGAAACCACCCGTCGCAAAATTTCTCAAAATTTGTTAACGTCTCTTCGTCACAGCGCCGCTGATCACAGTTAGCATGAACATGAAGGCACACAACAGCAAAAACTGCAAAAATTAACACCTGCAACTAATAAAGTACCGTAGCTACACCAGTAACGGATCACTTTTTGGTGGATACAATTTCTTGCTAAGACAAAATATTTTTTACGGACTATCATACATCGTTGGAAAGCTAAAATGATGCAGATTACGAATATTGTCAATTCAAACTCATTCCGTCACTAATAAGCAAATCACTGCGCGTTTTACGAACCCCTTACGATGCACCAGTAACGGATCACCACTACACCAGTAACGGATCACCTGGCTTTATTTAAAAAATAATTCACCAATTATCTTAATTTTTTCATCAAAGTGTTAGCAAATTAGCAATTAATATCCAGGAAAAATGTTACTTCTTAAAAGTGCTTCCTTATCTAGTTATGAGGAGTTGAATTCTGCCACACATGATCCTTATACAAAAACCTGATTTTTACCAAAATATCCAAATAATTTTCGATTTGCAAGTTAGAAATATCACAGATTCTAGTGAAATACATTGTTACAGCAAAACAGAAATAATTCTGATCTTTTGTTTTGTTTTTATAAGGATTTGAAAATGGGTGATCCGTTACTGGTGTAGATAATTTCTGCTGTAATTATACATTAAAATTTGCCTTTTTTTACTATAAGCCTGCACCCAAACACCCGGAAAATGCTGTGGGGTGTATACCAGAACATCTTTCTGTGTTTATAATATATGAATTCTAGATCCGTCGGCATATTTTTGTTTTTTAAACATCTTATTTTAAAAAATATTTTAATTTTTTCCCCCGTTTTTTTCTTGAAAATCTGAAATCTGTACATTTTGTCACTAGATGACACCATTTTGAAGGCTAATTTCTCACTTTTGCGTGATGATCATGGAACTGAGGTTTATCACTTTTAAAAAGGAGATGATAAAGTTGATATTAGATGCATATTCCTCTTCCAGTTATGAAAATTAAAACAACTAGATAGTCACAAACGTCTTCATGCATCAATTTGGGTAGGTGATCCGTTACTGGTGTAGAAACGGTATTAGCAATAAATTTTACCATAACAAACATCAATATTAACAGATGTATCACATGCTTACCCAAATGGTTCACTTTTGGCCCCTTTTCTGTAGAAATGTCCCAAAGTTGACATTTTCGGAATAAATTCAAAGAAACGTTGACGTTTCCGCGATCACGCCAAGTATATAGTCGCCGATTTTGCTTATTTCGCGCGGGCGGGCGCGGAGGCCGCATGCACAGCGAAAATGTACCGTATCCGAATTCGGATACGGCGATCGCCGATAGTATCCGAATTCGGATACGCCATGCGAATGATCGGGAAATTGTGTGCGCGCACAAGTGCAGAGTCCGCTTGTTTTTCAGCGATAAAAGTCGATGTTTCGATGATTGCGGGCGTGCTTCACGCAGTTTTACGGCAGAAGACAAGAGGAGCAAGAAAAAAGGGAACTCAAAGTCCACATTTTGTGAGTATGACATGACATTTTGAGATACAAATTTTGATGAAAAATTCATCGAATATGTCACCACCTATTCATGAAATTAATGACTGTAGATGGTCTGTACAATTTGATTTTTATTTGGTTCAAAAACAGGTGCTACAAAAATTAACACTTGTGTAAGGTAAATGGTTATACCAGAACCATTTACAGTGTAGATGTAGATAAATGGAAAATATTTGGGAGAAAAATCTCCCTCTTCCACTCTGGGAAAATATGCTAGTATGTAACTAGTAATAGTAATACATGCTCATCCTCAATTCAGGGCTTGAGTCAAAATAAACACTGAAACTGAGTTGCTGACCACGCGCATATTTGTATGCCTCCGCCAACGAAGTGGCCGGAGGCATTATGTTTTCGGGTTGTCCGTCCGTCCGTCCGTCCGTCCGTACGTCCCGTTTTCGTTCTCGCGATATCTCAAGAACCAGTTGACGGATCAATTTCAAACTTGGTATGAGTGTACATATTGGGGTGACAATGATCTGATTAGATTTTAGGGGTCATGAGGTCAAAGGTCAAGGTCACAGGACTCAATATATTTGCAAAAATGCCTCGTTCTCGCGATATCTCAAGAACTGGTTGACGGATCAAATTCAAACTTGGTATTAGTACAGATATTGGGGTGACAATGATCTGATTAGATTTTGGGGTTCATTGGGTCAAAGGTCAAGGACACAGGACTCAATGTATGTGCAAAAATTCCTTGTTCTTGCGATATCTCAAGAACCGGTTGACGGATCAATTTCAAACTTGGTATGCGTGTACATATCGGGGTGCCACTGATCTGACTAGATTTGGGGGTCATGAGGTCAAAGGTCAAGGTCACAGGACTCAATATGTACGCGAAAATGGCTTGTAATGGCAAAGTTTCAAGAACTTAATGTCAGATTTCAATCAAACTCGGTACCTGAATGTATCATAAAGAGTCAAGTCAGTCAACGTAGCCATAAAATGTTGGGGTCATGAGGTCAAGGTCACGGGACTCATTATACGTGCAAACAATCTTGTAATGCCAAAATCTCAAGAACTAAATATCAGACTTCAATCAAACTTGGTACCTGAATGTTTTTTAGGGAGCCATCAAAGATTGGGGTCATATGGTCAAGGTCACAGGACTCAAAATATATGAAAAATATTTGTAAAAATTAAATCAGTGCATGTTAATTTGGGCTTGATATTAAAATCGTGCGATAGCGGAGGGCCTCTTGAAAGTAAAGTCTTGAAAGTAAAATGAGGAAATTCTACTTTTATTAAGCATACTTCACACAAACATTTTACAATTCTTGTTTTACTTCAAGGCTGAGTGAGTGGTCACAATGCAAAAACATACAATTTATACTATAGCAATTTCTGTGTTGATCCTTTTCACATTGTCATTGTCTTCATATCTTGTCTTACAGCTGGGAAAAGCAAGGAACAGAGCAGGGCCAAGAAGAGTGCTCAGAGACGGAAAGAGGTAACATAACAAAGAAAAAGGGCAAAGTGCGCAGAGTTTAGGAGGATACATTCATTTGGTTCAATTTTTGACTAGGTATAGGGTTGGATTTTAGGCTGTAAGAACTATAAAATACATAACCCTAACCTAGAACCTAATTTTTTAGATTTGGTTAGTTCTGTGCCAGGAGCTACCGACCCCCTAAAGAGCAAATCCGCCAAAATTAGCAAAATGATTACCATACCTTGTGAGTTATATTCTCCTTGTAGGTGGTGTAATGCAATCACCTGGGATGCATGGCAGCTATCGTGGGCAAGTCTCAAGGTTATAATTCAAAAGATGTGCATCATGGGTTGCTTCATTGATTATGTCACAGTCTACTATTTACAAATATGATTATGTGGATAACAATTTTCTTCAAACAATATTTAATATTTTGTTACCAACTTATCTCAACTTTGCACTTATTAATCAGTCTTCTCAATAAGATTAATTCATTGAAAGCAACTTATATCCAGGGTTTGTATTTTGGCTATTCCTCTTTAATTGATAATGAATTATATAATGTATGTTTCAAATTATGTTGTTAGCAAAAGGAAAACCATAACTTTGTAGCACTCCTTTCCCTCGGCCAGGGGGTGCTACAGTGGGACAACCCAGGATGCAATGCTGCTCATAAATTATGTCATTATCTATATTAATTTCAAAGCAAATAAATGTTTCTCAATGAAGTTTAAACGGTTGTAACTTTCTTAAGACTTACTTGACCGATTTTGTTAAAATTTACATTGATTGGTCTTCTCATTGATTGTGATTTAAAGTAATAATAATCATCATTTCTTCTAAAGGGCATATCATACCAAGGTTAGGGTCTTAATGTGCACGTAGATTAAATGCAATTCCCACAGACTTGTTAACTTGTGATGTGTCCACATGTTTCAATGACTTTTTGTATTTAGCAGAATAACTGTTGAATGTAATCTCTTTGTTTACCCAGGGCCAGGAGGTGATACAGTGTGATCACCCAGGATGCAATGCAACCATTGTGGGCAAGTCCAAGTTCAGAATTCACAAGATGGGGCACAGCGAGGACAGGCCACACAAGGTATAATCACACTTGGCCAATGAGATTAGCTTGAACAGGCCACAACAATATCATAATGCTAAATTTGACTTGCCTAAATGGGTGAGCGAACGTTTATTCACAATTTGTAATGTTTTTATTTTTATTTTGGGAGGCATCATATTCATAATAAAGATTCCTGGCCACTAAAATTTGAGAGATGTTTATTTTACTTGCCTGACTGGGCCACAAGGAATAAATGTTTGATTTCTAGTGTTGGGTCATTCCTCAATAACCTAACACTACAGAAATCAATAACAAATGGTAACCAAGAAATAAATGTTAATGACCTCCCCAATTGTTTGTTTTAAAGACAAATTGATCATTTGTAATTGAATGAAAGACGTGTATTGAATTGATCAATTGACTTATTTCTCCATTGCAGTGTGAGCATGAAGGGTGTGACTGGAGTTTCCCATCCCTCTACAAGCTGCGCCGTCACATAGCAAGGCACACTGGAGCAAAACCATTTGTGGTAAGGTACTTTGTAATTGTACTTGCCCTACTGGGCAACAACTGTTTTGAACCAACCTGATACTAGTTTTGGGACACCACCACTTACGTGACCCGCTATAGCAAAACCCTGCACTTGTCGGTAATTAATATTTTGAAGAAATGGGCATTTTAAGTTCGCATTATAATGTGTGTAAAAGACTCATGATTGTAAAATTAAATCAATCATATCTTCGCCAATTATTGACCAATTTGTTAGAACAAAGCATCAAACGAAAGCTTGTGATAAGGCTTTTCTAATGGTATGAAAATGTAAATTTTTATTTTTACCGACAAGTGCAGGGTTTTAATATAGCCGGTCACATATCTTTATCGTACTTGCTTCATAGGGACACCTTGAAAGAATTATTTTAATGTATTACTAAGTTGCCCTGCAAGAACATTCAACCCGTATAATCATGAATCTTACATTGCTAGAATGGTCACTCTGTAGTTTATGACACTCTTATTAAGTATGGTGAAATTTGACATAATCTGTTAAAAGTTGTAAGTGCCTTGAAACTAGTGCTGTAACTGACCTTGATGATCGGATCGGTTGATCGGATCGGCAAAATTTTATCGATCGTCGAAATCGGATCGCAGATCGGATCGGATGATCGGCTAAAAAAAAAATAAATAAATAAATAAATAAATAAAAATAAATCTTTTTTTTTTTCTTTGGAAAATTATCCCCAAAAACATATTTAGGGAATATAAATCAATACCAAAGCAACATCTATCCATATTAATAAGCCCAAGGTATTCTTGTATGGGTATGCTTTCCTTTCAAACTGATTACCTCTCCTTTTACAAAATTACTCACGGCGATTCTGAAAGGTTACGCCAAATTAATCACATGGGACTGAGCACACTGAAGAGTCTAAGTGCTTGGCATGCGTATTTAATGAAGACACTATATGCATGTCAAGCACTTAGACTCTGCAGTTGAGCACACTGCAGAGTGTAAGTGCTTGGCATGCGTATATCGTCTTCATTAATTATGAAGATGCTATACTCATGCCATGCCAAGCACTTAGACTCTGCAGTAGTTGGGCTCAGTCCCATGTGATTAATTTGGCGTAACCTTTCAGAATCCCCGTGAGTAATTTTGTAAAAGGAGAGGTAATCAGTTTGAAATGAAAGCATACCCATACAAGATTTCCTTGGGCTTATTCATATGGATATATGTTGCTTTGGTATTCATTTATTTTCCCAAAATATGTTTTTTTTTTTTTTTTTTTTTTCCCATCCGATCTTCCGATTTTTTCTGCATGATCGGAAATCGGCAAAAACGCTCCGATCAACCATGATAGAATCGGGATCGGCATGCCGATCCGATGATCGGTTACAGCGTTACTTGAAACTATTTTATCTCTCTATATCATACGGATGCCATGTATCTACAATGGTGCATCTTGACTTTTAGTTAGCGTTCTCTTTCAAGCAACTGGAAACTAACCCTAATCCTTTATACACCGGTAGGAGGTGAATGCCTTTATGTGAACGATCTTCTCAATGCCCACGAGCAGATGATCACTTACAGCATTAGATCTTAATAGTAGCCCCTGAAATTCGAAAAAGAGCGCAGAAATTTGTAGCCCCCAAAAGTTGGAAAAGTAGCCCCCGAAAAGGAGCCCCCAAAATAAAAATATTAATTTGTTCGCTGCCCACGAGCCACTTGGAAGGAATGCTCCCCAGGGAGTGGAGATGGTGCATACAATGTGTGCTGGTTTGCATTGTATCCTATGACCGGGGTAATGATATCATTGTAAAGCGCTTAGAGATGATTATAAATCATATTAAGCGCTATTTAAATGTAGTATATTATTATTAGAAGCAACCTCCTTTATACAAGTTAATTGTCCATCTCTCTCTTTCCTTCTAACCCAGTGTGGCATGGATAACTGTGGCAAGCAGTTCTCCACTATCTACAACCTCAAGATGCACCTCAACTCCCACTTCAGACACACAGTGGAGATCTGTGACTTTGAGGGGTGCAACAAGATCTTCAACTCGGAATCACTGCTCAAGATACACAAACGCAAGCACTTTGAGGAGCAGAGACTCAAGTAAGATCCCTGTGGTGTCACTTCACATTGGCGAGGTGTACCCATGATCGCTCAGAATTTTGCGTACAGATGGGTCTTTGTAGCATATGTAAAAGTCTTTTGACATGAAAATCAAACTATTTACAATGTCCGCGAAAATAAAATATTCGCGACTGAACGTATGCTACAAAGACCCATCTGTACGCGAAATTCTGAACGATCATGGGTACACCTCGCCAATATGTAGTGACATCGGGAGTAAGATTCTCATGAACTTTTTTTCTAGGGAAATATGCAATTTTGTATCTTTGTGGGCTGTATTTCAAGCTTACTTTCATTAGAATAGCACTCTGAAGATACACACATGTAAGCACTTTGAGGAGCAATGGCTCAAGTAGGTAACTTGAGAGGGCCGTTTAGGGATAGCGATGGTTTACCTGCTCACCTTTACTGGTTCTATTCCTGCCTTTATCCCTGCCCCCTCCTCACACCATCTGTTTTCCCCAATTCACTTCTGTATCGAGATCTTCAACTTGGAATTGCTGCTCAAGATAAACTTAGAGGAATAACAAATTAAGAAAGACACGACAACAACTTGGTTATGCAAGGTATATTCCAACTGTTGTATTGGATGTTATAAATAGGTCAATTGAATAGTATGCAAGTAAACATTGCATTCATGTGTCTGTAAAAATTGACATTGTCATTGGCAAAGAGATTATTTCGGCTTTAAGATAATATCCCATTTTTGTACCATTACAGGTGTGAACATCCCGGCTGTACCAAGACGTTTACCACATCCAGCGCGTTGGGTTCACACCAGCGTGTGCACAGCAGGGATGCAACAAACTACCCATGCCCATTCGAAGGATGCAACAAGGTTTATGACAAGAACTGTAGGCTAAGGCTTCACTTGCGGTCACACACAGGGGAGAGGCCCTTTAAATGCACATTTGAGGTAAGTTCTCAGCAAACGTTACTCATATCTATGCACATTCGAAGGTTGCAATAAGGTGTGTATGACCAGAACTGTTTGTTACAGCTTTACATACAAGCTTCGCGCAGGGGAGAGGCCCAACCCTAAAAAGACTGGGCTATTTTGAACCTTAAAAAAACTGGGGGGGCTAAAAGGCCCCCCCCCCCTAAGACCTCGGCAACCAAAACTCCGATCGACTCCAAATTTGGCATCGTGATAGATGTCCATAAGGTCTACAATATTACGTAGTTAAAAAAATATTAATAATTAGAATATGCTAATTAGAGCTAATTAATTATGCGAAAATTGTATTTGTTTGTATTTTTCGTAGTTTTCTCGGCAATCGAAACTCCAATCAACTCCAAATTTGGCATGGTGATAGATGTCCATGAGCCATTCAATATTGCATAGTTAAATTGTTTGTTCTAATTATAATATGCTAATTAGAGCTAATTAATTATGCAAAAATTGCATTTCTTATGTATTTCTTTGTTTTTTCGACTTATGTTTTTATTGTTTTTTTCAATGGAAATAATTATTGACCATTATTCAACCATTTTTAGCCCCAAATTAAATGATTGCAGTGATTAGAATGAAAAATAATGAAGATTTTGTCTTTTCTAGGAAAAAAATCAATTTCCATAGGATTTGTACACAAATCAAAAAATTTAGCGATTTTCAGGCCGACGCTCACTTACAAAAGGTCACGTGACTTTAGAACGGTATACCCGGTCGTCGCAAATTTGGTCTCAAAAGTTGCGCAAGACTTCAATGAAAAAAATCATAAAGTCCCGCGGCAATACCTGCGCGCGTTGCAGAATTATCGTGAAAATAGAGGGGGGGGGGCTAAATCAGCCCCCCCCCCAGTCTTTTTAGGGTTAAATGCATGTTTGTGGTAAGCTCTTTACATGACTCAAAATCTCGGCCCATTGAAAGGGTGGCAAAAGATTGCTTTTGATTTATTTCTTTGTCGTAATTGGCAAATTCGCTACAAATGAGTCGTAAAGAATATGAAGTATGAAATAAGAAAAAATTGATGAACATTTAATTAAAAGAATACAAAAATCCAAACTGACTGTGTATGTTGTTATCATTTACAGGGTTGTGATTGAGCATTCACATATCCAAACTGACTGTGTATGTTGTTATCATTTACAGGGTTGTGATTGAGCATTCACATATCCAAACTGACTGTGTATGTTGTTATCATTTACAGGGTTGTGATTGAGCATTCACATATATTCAGAAACTGGAGCTCTAGGCATTTTTATGCAATGGCATAAAATTAATTACAATTTTCAGTAAACATGGTAATAATTTATAAAGAAATCTTAAAACAGGCATGACAACTGTATTATTTGATTCTCTTTGCAGGGCTGTGATTAGGCATTCACCTGCATTCAGGAACAGAAAGGCATCGTGTATGCCACACTTAATAGCTTCCCAATAGTTTTATTAGCTTTATCGTCAGAACAACTAAAAGAAATGCTCACATTAGAAACCAGAACTGTATATAATTTTCTCATTTGCAGGGTTGTGATTGGGCATTCACCTGCATCCAGAAGCTGACGCGGCATCTTGTGCGTCACACAGGGGAGCGCAAGTACCAGTGCAAGTTTGAGGACTGCAACAAGCTCTTCACCAGATTAGAGCATCTCAAGTCACATGAAGTGTTTCACAGTGGACAGAAGCCCTACGCCTGCAAAGAAGAAGGTATTGTCTACTTTATTCATCTACTTCACTTCCAATCAAGATTATTTCTGAATCCTGTTATTGATGTGCCGCTTTGCGACGAGGAGCAGTTTTTACATGCACCAGAAGCGACATCGACAAGGGAAGCTTCTGACAGAAGGGTAGTCAATGCTCTCCACCACATTAGTGTTCTTCATTATACAGGTTATGAGACACTAAGAGAAAGCTGCTCAAAACGATGATGTCATGTAACCTTTTTGTTTGTACATGCACCCAAAACGACATGTACAGGACTGTGAAGTCTCTGAGAGAAGGGTAGTTAGGCTGTCCACTGCAATATGCTCTCAATTATTCAGGCATATTTTTGAATAAATAATAATTTCTGTATTTTTGTTGTTGATTTGCCAGGTTGCAATGCTCGCTTTGCAGCCAGGAGCAGTCTGTACATGCACCAGAAGCGCCATCTACAGGGGAAGCCCCTGAGAGAACGCCTGTTGTTCAGCTGTCCTCTGGATGGCTGTGATATGAGCTTTGCAAGCAAACTGGGTCTCAAGAGTCACATCATCAAGGGACATGGCATCCCTCTGCCGTTCACAGGTAAACAATACATTTCTATTTGAATGCTTTGATATGTATCAGAATTGTATTTTGTGAGTGGAATGTATGGTATTTGAAGGAATATTTGTATAAATACATTTGAAAGAAAGCAAAATAAGTACAGTACTTTAAAGGGATGCCTGTAAAGTGTCTAACTCCACGAAAATTACTTGGAGCTTCCCGTTTCTCTTCTACCGTGTTGTTTAGCTTATGGTAAGAAGAATAAAATAGGGTTAGATTTTCTCAAATGCTTCTTTAGTATGACGATATCTATCATTCAGCTCAAGAGCGTTAATGAACATTCATAAACCTCATACAGTAATTTGTTGTAAAAGCTGACGCATATTTTCTCTTTTTTAACCAGGAAAGCAGTGTTCTTTTTCAATGAAACTTTCACACATCATTCAAACATATCTTACAATGATTTTGGTACAGGATTGAAGTCTCAAATGTCATTTTGGGCAATATCTGACACTTTACAGGTGCACCTTTAATCAGGGGAAGATATTAAATTATTAAGGAAAACATGCAAGGGAGTGGAATCTTAGAGTAAACATTTTGATTTCTTGCAAATGCGTACTGTTTTTGTATCCATTTCAATAAAAGCAAAATGTTGACTTTAATCGGAGGAAGATATTTAATTATAAAGAAAGCATGTAAGGGAAGCCATTAAGAGGTTTCTTTTTAGCTGTCCTTTTTAGCAAACTGGGTCTACTAGAGTTGCATCTGCAAGGGACACAGAATCCCTCTGCCTTTCACAGGTATCTCAATGTCTTCTGTTAAAAATAAAACAATTTCTATACAGCCTTGCGACATGAAGTTTATGTTCATTTTGTCCTGCAATGCAAGCAACTCTGATTTGATAGAACTTGGTATTTGATTTTAGAAAGCAAACATGAAATTTGCAGTACATCAGAATATGAGGCAATGTTAAAATTCAAAGGATATAAGGCTTCCTTTCAGTTTTCCTTTCATGTGGCAAAATCTACACCCCAGGGAGACTCTTACCATATGATTGTGTGTTGTAGATTATACTCTTACCATATTATTGTGTGTTGTAGATTATACTTATATAATTTGAATTCTATTAATAATAATGAAGTACAAGTAGAAGAGGGTTAGCATTTCCGAGTGTCTCGGACAGTGCATTATCACAAAAGGTATTCAAAGTAGTTAAAATTCCAACGACTGGAGTACGCTATTGCGCCTATAAAGGGGCACGTTCTCAATAGGTATTCATCTTTTCACAGGTTTAAGCGAATAATTCAAACAAATAGTTATGCAATCTCACTGTATCATCTGTGATAATAACAATAACGATAATATAGCGCATCTTCCATCTCAAGTATCAAAAATGCGCTGAAATATATCACTAAGTCCAAACACCATTGTATAATATAGATATAGGACATGGCAAAATCATATTCTGCCAATCATGTCAACTTCTGTGCCCGTGTATAATGGGTGGGTTACACCATAGTGTCCCAGGGCGGGACCCTCTTCTACTTGTACTTTATTATTATTAATAGAATTCAAATTATACTTCATATTATTTGCATAATTTAATAATTCTATTACATAACACTCGTACAAGCATTCAGAGGGTTAGCATGTTCAAAGTAAGATACAGAAGTTGACCCGAAGTATAATATAGCTATAGGCCTTGACCTGAACAGAAAGCATGTCACAGAACAGTTCATCACGATGATTGAACTACTACCATCAGAGGTACAATCATCCCCATAAACTTGCCTGTTCGTTTTTCTTCTTCCTGTTTTCCACAAATATTTGCAATACATTGGAGCGAGTCAATCTCTTTGCCCTCGATAGACGTTGGCGAAAGGTAAATAAAGCTATTATCAGAATATACATAATTATGTATGTTCTTGATTACGTTCACGTTTCTAAACTTAACGATACTGTCCGACTTTTGCAAGGAAAAATACAACGGGTTGCAAGACTACTGTCCTATACGAATGGAAATTTTTTTTAGAGCCTGCCTGAACAATGTGTGGCTAAAAATCTCCACTACGTGGAGTGACATTAATCTTATAACGTAAAAAAGGATAATCGGTCGATGTGACCGTGTTTTCTGATTTACAAGCTTCCATCTGCGTATGATCTCGCTCATCATGTTATCCAGTATAGTATAGCGGTGCTAACTGATCTATGCAACCCTCGCTCCTTGACATGTTGACCGGAGTATGGCGGATTGAAAACTGTTAGCTAATTTAGGCAACTTCAACTTCACTGCTAAACACACACGCAGGTTATACAATGTATGCCAATAATCACAATAATTATGCTGTACCAGGTCAGGCATATCAGATTGACTGATTGGCTGATTGGTCTGCGATTTGCCATACGACTGCTTAAAAAATATAAAATACATATCCCAAGATTCGTAAAAACAAAGAATTCTGCTCGTTATTCCACTCTTGAGACTTCCCCCGCGGCATACATGTAAGAAGTCAAGTTTATTCAATGACGTCACATGGATGATTTCAATATGGTTGAAATAATAGTATAATGATTAGAGCTGGCCAATTTTGATTGGTCAAAATGTAGAACAATGAAGAGCGGACTTCCTCATATTGTCTCATGGTTGTGTTTCTGCTATTCTACTAGCAGAATCCAAGTCACAATTATTGTTCATCTCGCGGAACTGGGACAGCGGAATATACGTCATAAAAGAAGTGGATAACACACAATCTTATCTTTCGGACGGTACTTATACTTAGTTGACGTCGTCTTGAACAAATCATCGAAGAATGTCGTTTATTGAACATGAAGAAACACGACAAAGTCTGTGACCTGTAAGCTAGTACAAGTATATGAGATACCAATTCCTGAAAATTGTGAAGGTAATATATTCGGGTTACTTAGTAGTCGGTAAAGAATATATATTTAAACCCAATTCAATAGAGTCGCCCGAAGCATTTCTATTTCGAGGCTATGACTGAATATTCCGTCCACTATTACCAATTATTACAAGGGGATGCTGTCCCACTGCACGACCATCGATGTGATGTGACAACAGAAACAGAAAATCTGTATGAACCGATAGTAACTTTACCTAAGGAATGTTTCGTACTTAGTCAGAAATTACTTCAACACTAGTCACTATAAAATGCTAGAGCGGACGGATCTGTTCAGTCCACTGCTTCCAGGCCGATTTAGATCGCTTGCTAGTCTAATCACGCAAGGAGAGGCCGATCAGACCTGAAAGAGCAAGTCGCAAACATGGCAAAAGGTCGGCTGCATCCCAGCATTGCCCGTAACAAACTAAAGCCACGGTCGGGTATTCCAAACGGGCGATTATTTACCAGCAGGTTAGCCTCTTCGGTGCTTTTACTTTTGTCCCATAGGGACCCGTAATTAATACAATTTTTTACCACAGTCTTCTAATACCCATCCCCATTCCCTGGGGAGCATTGCGGCATGTGCTACTTTAAAGTGCACTCATGCTTTACACACCCTCATTCATGTCAAGTACCCATATTGCACCTGGGTGGAGAGCAGCAATATGGATAAGGTGCCTTGCTGAAGGACACAAGTGCTGTACTGGGGGAATCGATTTAGGTTCGAACTCGGCTCCCGTGCTCGCAGAAGAGAAGCACCTATCGGACGTATACCGAGACCCGTTTGTTATTTTTAGAAAAATACAGTCTATATTGTTATCTGATTCAAACGTATAACACAGGAACGCAGGGTCCGTGAAAGTAGACCCAACTCCTCATGCCACGTATTTGATTAAAGGGTACCACCACCCAAAAATAATAATCTTATAAATGAAAGGTTACATAATAAATAGTCCATTCCATCAACAAGTTCAGAAAAATATGTTTCCAGAAAAAACATATATAATTGGAAAACGCATCACCATTATAAAGCATGCGTTCATGGGCCTGCGTGTACGAAGACTACCTTTGTGCAGAGCGAATGAATCGCCCGGGATTCTATTATCTCCAAACGTACGCGTAAATAGCATTGGCGCACTCGCAAATGTTTGGCCCGTACCGAACCAGGAAATAGTAGTGGTTCCGTAAATGGTGGTAATTAATTGCTTTGTTTATGAATTACACAACTCTTTGCAAAATGTTGGGTATCTATTTAATATCACAAAACGGTACCAAAACATATAATTACGTATTGTTCTTTGCCTGGTGGTCCCCTTTAAAGAAGACGAACACCGTGCTGTTGCCAATATTGGCATACGAACGATTGTGTATGTCAGAAATTCACCTATACATGTTTAGCGATGATAATAAGACGTCCGAGGGCATCAATATACGTTGCCTCATCTCTAGGACACAAACCCCCTGAAAAAAGGGAATAATCTTTCTGACACAAAGCCCCCAACATGCTCTCTTTTTATGGAACAATGGAGACTGGCGGGTCATGAATATGGGAAGAAAGGTCATCTGGCGACCGACTTTAAATTCACTTCCAAGCTTCCCTTTTGTACTTGAACTTAGCGGCATCAAACAATCGAAGACGCCATTATTCCTGAAGAGACCTTGCCCATTCCAGTTTCCAGCTATGTACTCTTCCGACACGAAAGAACAAAAGTGACCCAATAAAGCTGGCGAATTAGCCATGCACTTTAACTAAGTACCATGTTTATGCAGAAACAAAGGTTGTATGCTTTTTGACGAATGTCCTATCTGACATAACCGGGCATGAATCCCGACATCCACAGTCTCCTTGGAGGGATACTATCATGCATTGTTTGCTGGTCGTCGGTATTGGACTAAATAAATTCACAACCCGATATAGCATTCAATACCCATGATGCACCACCATGTGCATCGAAAATGGGGTCACTTACTCTGACGGCCACCTCAGCTCAGGCTTGACCGCTTGGCCTGGGCAGGCAAAATTCTCCTCCTAGCGCTTCAGCTCCGATTCCTCTATAATCTCGTCACTCGACATGTTGCACTGTCGTCACACTAAAGAAAGATGAATACCTATTGAGAACGTGCCCCTTTATAGGCGCAATAGCGTACTCCAGTCGTTGGAAATTTAACTACTTTGAATACCTTTTGTGATAATGCACTGTCCGAGACACTCAGAAATGCTAACCCTCTGAATGCTTGTACGAGTGTTATGTAATAGAATTTGTTGGTGTCCAATGCAAGAGTTTCTAGTGGCCAACTAAGTACAATTTCTGGTGACCATTGGTACTCTAGCCATTAGCAAGTGTCACGTCCCAGACACTCACTAACCATCGTACTATCAAACAGCATCCTCGACGGTCCAAAACACATCCCCAAACCGCACCAAAGTCAAAGCAAAGATACGTAAACGGGAGGCCCATGTGAGTTAACGAAAGTCTACGACGCGAACTTTTTATTCTCCACTTAGTCTCGATCAAGGCGCACGCAGGCGCGTCACACTAGGGCAATCCCTCTAAAACATATTTTGTTTAGGGATCCAGTTCAGCTGTCCATAATTAGAGTCACACATAAAGAGACATGGGGTTCTTTCTTCCAGGTAACTGCTACAGAAAATGTTGGCCCCTTCTTCGTGCACATATATCTTCCACTTCTGCCCTCAAAGTTACAAAAGAAATAAGCTTTCCATTTTTACTTGCCTGAGCCACCAGGAAGAAAACATATGTGACCTTACACCACAAAACGACCGTTATGTCGCTGTGGTAGTTTCTCTTTTATTAATAGTCATATTTTGTTTGAAATATGAGATTTAGGATTTTGGTATTTCTTGAATAAACATATCTTAATCTACCTTCTGTGAAATTTTGAGCGTCGGAAATCATGTTTAAATATTATTTTTCATCTAATAAATATGATCTTATTGCATTGCTTGAATGGACACTGATCTTTTAAGCGGCCCGTTTCTCCCTTATTTTAAAAATTCTTCAGCCATATTCAAAATCTTTGCCGTTCATTTTGATAGGGTTTGCTTCTAAAGTCCAAATATGACAAATTATATACCATTTTAAAGGTAATGACTTCTATTTTAATGTTATATGAAAATCAGCACAATCATTTTTCCCGACTTATTGGTCGTTTTGTGGTGTATGGTCACATATAGCTTTGCATCGAGTCATTGAGTGATTGACATGATGGTTTGTTTCCTTCTGTTGCAGGTGGAGCAGGTGACTTTGAGTTGATAGGACTTGGTAACGACCAGCTTCATGCATCCCAGCCAGAACCAGGGCCCCCTGCACACAGCCCCTCACCACCTACAGGTGACTATGGATGGGTTGATTGATTGATAGATATACAAATAGATAGATAGAAACAAATAAAAAGCGTCTCTAAGGACGCCAAATTGCAGTAGCGCACACATATAAATAGATAATCATGCTTTGAAGAAAACCGTGTGAGACAGTGTATTTATTATTAGAACGGTGCCAGACAGTTTGATCAGTCAGACCTATGGATTTTGTACCATCCGCTGAAGTTTATTATTTATTATTGCGTTGAGTTTCAACATTTCAGTTCATACTTGCATGACTCTCACATTGTTCTTGTCTAGGTTTGAAGGCTAACAGGAAGGGTCTTGGGGTGTAAACAAGCATGTAATATGGCTTGTATTGTGTTACAAATCATGCTGCTAACTATTCAAATCATTTGAATACATTTTTGGTCAAATATTTGATTTGCAAAATAGGCATTTGTCTCGGGCCTAGTGATACAACTCTGAGAGCATTGAGACACATGTGATGTATAAAAATGGACTATCGTTATACCTTTTTTTCTCACAGCTACGTCAGTCTCTTCTAGTGCAAGCAGCATGCCATCAATTACTATGGCAACCATCCCATCAGACCTGATGACATCATCTCTCCTCCAGTCATCTCTCATGCCCTCCACGTCAAACAACATTCCTGTAAGTCCTTTCTGTGCAGTGCATTGATTGCATGGTTATTACGAAAATAATCTACACAAAAAGTTTGAAAACTCAATTATAGTTGATTATTAAAGGTGAAAAGTTGGACAAAAAGCACTTTGAAATTGACTTTTTGAGAAATAAAATTTCAAAAATTAAAACAAGTTTATTACCACAGATTAAATTCATCTGCATTTGCACCATGTGCAAATCACCCTATGCACAAATTCAAGCATGTAGCCACAGGTACCCAGCTGTGAAATTTTGGTCCAATCTCAGCGGTGCAGATAGAACTTTCCTTCTTTTTCTGCATCTACAATATTATGTTTCAGATTTATAATATAAGCCCTCGTGTAAACTATGTCAACCATGTTTATCAGTTAGTTTGGCAAATAAATTCTCAATGCTGCTTTTTGGCTTTAATGTATCCTTGTTTTGTTCGTTTGCAGCTCAACACGCTCTCGAGCAGTCACGATGAGGCCGCTTCAATCCTGGCTTCTGGTCTCCTTCAAAACCAGTTGACGCAGTGCCTCAACCGAGCCACCACCCTAGCAACCAACCTGGTATCCAGCCTCGCATCCAACCTGGCAGCTAACCCAGTTAGCAGCCTACCAACCAATCCACCTGCCTCTACATCTAAGGATGCCTCTAACCTTGAAACCATCCCCCCATCATCTGCATCTCTGGTTTCCACGGCGACCTCTGCATCCATCCTCTCCTCCATGCTTCCCAGCATGCCTCTCCATGCCCTGGCCACGCCCACTGCATCACTGGTCACGCCCAGAGCATCCTCCTCCATGGTACCCACATCCATGGTTTCCATGGTTCCCTCATCGCTAGCATCCTCCATGGTGTCCTCATCACTTGGGGATTCTACCGTGGTGTCTACCCCATCCTCCATGATACTCGGCCGGTCCGCCTCATCCCTCCTCATCCCCTCAGCACTTCTCTCTGCCCCTCCATCCAGCACCCCGTTGACGTACATCGCCACCCCTGCCAACTTTGCCATGACGATGCCAGCATCCACGGCGCTGCCCAAGGTTTACCAGGAGAACAGGAGTGGGTGTGCAAGAACAGACTTCAGGGCGGTGACGGCCAGGCATCCGCTGCCTGATGGGGAACTGCTACACAAAGGAGGTAGGTTATTTCAAGTAATCCTTCAAATAAACCAGGAGGCGACAGGTCGATCATGACCCACGACCAGACTTAGTTCTACTGTTACGCTTACACAAGTGTAATCCTCTACAGTTGAATGAGTAAGGCAGGTATTTGTGCTCTGCCACGCTTGTTTGAGTTTCATGCTATTCTAGCATATTGGCATCGACGAGTTAGAGCCAACGATACTAATTACCATGGTAAATGTCGCTGGTCTGTAATCGGCCCCCTGGGCCCTTGGCCCAGCTCCAACTATTTTGTTCATGGCCTTGTTGGGCCACAACGTGTTTGGGTGATCCATTAACTTTATAAGATTTGTCCGAAAGTGAAATTTCAGACTAATCATATATACCAATATCATTGTTAGACACTTCTGGATGATACATGATAATTTCGTTAAAAAGGAACAATGTTTATCTAGTAAAAATATGAATGTTGATGCCTGCTTTTACTCCTGATTATTCAATTGAAGTATCCGGATTCAGATACTATGAATGATCAGAGTGTCTTCATGAATTCAGGTACTTCGGACTAAAATCGAAAAACGTTCTGGATCGCTTTTCAATCAATCTTGAAATATCTCCATATTAAGGGAGACATTTGAAAAATCAAAACCCATTTCATTCTTCAGTTACCAAACTTCAAACAACTAGTTACAAGAGGATTGTTTATGCCCCAAGTTATTTTGGTTGAATTTGACAAATTGAATGGACCACTTTTTAGTCAACAGCTATTGTTCTAATTTCCTAATCACTATTACATAATGGGATAATGTATTCTAATTTTTGTTTTCATATCTATGGCTAATATATTGTCTTTTTCATTGTATATTTCTTTTATTATTGAAGTGCTGTGGAATATTTCATGTAAGATGGTGGTCTATAAATGCTTGATATTTTGATGATTATTATTATGCTGATCATTATCAACATAATCTGTCTGTCAGATGTGGGTGATCCTGAGACGTTGTCACAGAGTGACTCCAGCCAATCAAGCGAGGGCTCCCTTCAAGCTACGTTCATTCCCATCAACATGATGACAAGTGCTTCACTAACTCTGCGAGACCCGGCTACAGGCACTAGATACATCCAAACTCAGCTGCTCCAGGTAAGTAACAATCATTGTACTGAGGTCATTAAGATAGGTTTCCTTTACAGACATGCAGTCTTTTTTGACGGGTGCACGCTAAAAAAGGTTTATCTAGTGCTGTTAGGTAAAAAAAAAATCCCGGCTCGTTATCGGATCGGTAGAATTCAAAATGGCTAACGGGATTCTCGGATCGTCTCGGATCTCGGAAAAAAAAAAAAATTGCAATTTGCTCTGAAAAAATGCAGCGTTGTAGACTTATCTTTCTTGTTTTATATGCCAATAATATTAACAATATTGACGCTTTGAGGCATGTACATATCAATCTTTACAGAAAAATAGTTACAGACTATTCAGAATTAACTCAGTTTCGCATTTTTTCCGAAGTGAATTGGGCCTAGAAATCGACACGTTCACAGAAACTCAGCCCGCCAGTCGGGGGGAAACAACACATGTAAACCTGTACGATCGCGCTTGTGAGCCACTGCCCTCAAAAAGTGGCTAAAAAAATTAGCCATTTTGGTAGTCTACTTACATGATAACATGGCATTTGAAAGCTGAACAGAATACAAAATGACCCCCAAAACAATGAAAAAACTGTGCTGAATATATCGATAAATTTCCAAATAATTTTCGGGCCGCTGTTTCACGCATATCGCTCGTATACTTCGCGTGCAGGTTACGGGTCTTTTTTCTTACGCGAGATCCATCCGCGACGGTCTTTGTTCTTACGCCGGATTCATCCGCGATACGTTAACGCGTTATTTATCAATATTTTGTGTAGTTGTTTTCATTGTTTTGGGGGTCATTTTGTTTTCTGTTCAGCTTTCAAACGCCATGAAATCATGTAAGTAGAATATCAAAACATTTTAAAATGGTGCAAATTACCAAAATATGTATTTTGAGCCACTTTTTGAATGCACTGGTTCATCAGCTCGATCATATACATGTCTCCCCGGGAGTGTCGGCCTAACTTTGTGTGCACATCCGTGGGCAATATCGTTCAAATGACTAGTAATTTTGCGCATCCTGTTCAATTTTCGACTGCGAAACAAAGTAACGAACCAAGAATTTCTCCAAAATAACCACTCATAAAGTAAACAATATGGATTCCCCCATTTTTAATTTAAATTTCACTACTTAATTGATTTGGTGTTTTCCTCGGGGGTTTTTGTTTTCATTCCTTCAAGCATGATGTTGGGGGGGGGGGGGGAACTGGAAGACATGCCCCACATCCTAGACATTCCATCTTTGACAGGTGTTATGTGTAACATGTGGTCTTTGTAGATGGATCACGTCTATGGAAAGGTTTTACTGTATTCATACATTTTTATTTCAACCATTTCAAAGCTATGAGTGTTCTCTTCATAAAAATGTTTTTCCCCTGCTTTTTCCTCTTTTTCTTTTAGGATGATCCCCCTGACATGCCAGACATGGGGTTTCCCCTAGGGTCACATGACTCCACTGACCAATCCCCACTCAACCCTTCACTCTCTGTGTCTGCCATGCTGGACGAGACCGGTAGTGATCACAACTCAGACACAGACTTCATGACCGGGGATAGTGTCATGTCTGAAGATATGGTCCCCAGTTTCAGGGAGAGTACTATCAACCTACAGGACCTGGAATAGAGAATGGTGATTGGATACAAGTTTACAACTTATACACAAACTTCATTACAAGGGATAGTGACTCATCTAGTCTAAAAGAACCTGTCTTTGGTTGGGTTTTTTTTGTAGTGGGTTAGAGCTGGACAGTTGCCTTGAAGAAACCGTTAGAACATTGTTAGAATGTTACCTGTAGCAATGAAAAACTTTAGCCGCATACTCAATGTAAGAGATCACTACTCAAAAGATGTCATGACGGGGGGGAAGATATCCACAATGATCTTGAATATAGACTGGTAGTGATAACATCTCAAGACACAAACTTGACAGGGGACTGCGTCCTGTTTGGAGATATGGTCACCAGTTTGTCTCTTGGGATTAAAAATTGATAAAGCAAGGTATTTTTACAGGTCAAAAAAATGAAGCAGAAATTTGATAAGAACCCATTCAAGACTATTTTATTTTTCTTCAACTTACATTTTCCGTATACCCTTGCCTGAATGAACAAATATGTAAACCCTGTACGAAAAGTTAGGCAATTCAAGTTTGAGCATTCATATCTTTATCTTGTCCCTAATTTCAGTTGATATTGAAAAGACTGTTTAATCCCCTTTACATTGATGCCCCATTTGTAATGGTTATGTAATTATGGAATGTGCATTACACTTGAATATGGGACGAACTCAAGATAGAAATGTTCCAAATGCATTATTGTGTGACCGCCTCAACACCATTCATAACACAGCTAATCTCCAAACAAATGGAGTATTTGCATTGACAGTAACGTTATATTTTGCGAAATATCCCTTTTGACATAGCTCTATATTCAGGTCTACTGCACATTCCATGATTACATAATCATTACAAATGAGGCATCGATGTAAAGGGGAATACATATAGGCTTGTGAATTATATCAAATTCGAGTAGGATCATTTTATAACAAAAAAGATATCAATGCTCAAACTTGAATTGCGGAATTTTTTGTGAGGGGTGTATTTTGGGTGTACATGTCCTGGACAGGTTCACTGTTTGAACAGAAGTTTGAGATCATTCTTGTAGAAATGGTTTGTTTAAAATGTTAAGTTATGGACATTGCAGCAGTTATTTTGAATCTCTGCTAGATAGATATTGAAGCTATTGTCACTGTAAGGAATGTTGCATTGTTGTTAACCATGTAACCTTATTTACCTTATTGTTGCTTTGTACTTTGATATGGCTTGTCATTATAAACTGCTGTTCCCCTTTTGTACATCATACTCATGTACATATCAAATGAGCATTAGGCCTGTTCACTATATATGTAAATTGATGCAGTCATGTCTTGTGAATACAGTCAAACCTGTGTATAGTGACACAACTAAAGGAAACATGACAGGTAGCCACTGCACCAAGGAACACCTATAGACAGGTTCCATTACATTGTTTTTCTCTGCAAGGGATCACTCTTGGTGGCCACTATACACAGGTTGGCTGATATAGACAGGTGACCCCTAAATCAGCTTCGACTCTTATGGTGTTCCAACAGAATAAGTGCATAACAAATACATTATTACTCGGATTAACTGACTACTGAGCAGTATGCCAAGTGGCTGATAGACATTTTAAATTGAGGCAAATACTATTTGCTTGGTTTCATGCAAAGTCTATGTTGGATGATGTGGCTTTATATTAAAGACAGAGCATTTCAGTTGCTAACTGAGGTTAACTTACTGAGGTTAACTTACTGAGGTTAACTTACTAGGTACCCAAGGCTAAACCAGCTTACCCTACATGTAGTTGGGACTGAGAAAACTGTTTGTTGCTCACTAAACTACATCGTTAGAAATACACTTAGCATGGAATTAAGCTAGCTGGGTAATATGTGTAATAGCTGGGTAATAGCTCGATGTGGTGTGGCAAGATTGGTAGAGCGCTCGCTCTCCAAATGAGTGGGATCCAGAGTTCAAAACAAGTGTATTGTCCGTTGTGTCGGTCCTTCAGCAAGACAATTAATCCACAATTGCTGCTATCTCTACCCAGGTGTATAAATGGGCACCTGGAAGGATGTGAATGCGTCTCCTTAACACTGAGTGCGCCTAACAAGCAACTGGCTAGAATACTCCCCAGGGAGTAGAAATGTGCAGGAATGAAGTGTATCTTTTGACTAGGGTAAAATAGTGCTTAAAGGCTCATTGAAATTTGCACTTTATTTATTATAATTATGCACAAAACAAATGTCCAATATCCATTTTTTCTCTGAACAAAATGCATAAAACTCTGTCTCTACTGTACCTAAATGCACTCTTCTCCCACCTATATTGTATTCATGTTAATTTGTAAGATGAACTTGCACAATTGGGCAACCTAATTTTGAGAATTTAATGATGTTTACGTTATTTTAGTTTTACCTGGTACACAGGGCTATCATGCATATTACATGAATTAATTTCTTGCCTTGGTGCATGTGATACAGCATATCAAACCATCCAAGGGCAAGTCTAAGCTAGTACTGTTTGTCCACATTAGTCACTAGTCAAATACATCATGAAGTGCACTAACACTGATCAGTAATTATTGTCTAACATTAAAAAGCTATCATTAGGTACCTATAATTATACATTGTATATAACTAACTATTACAATCACAGAATTGTTTGTTAGAAATATGTCTGCTATTAGCATGGCATACAGCAAAAATAGCTTGGACTTGCCCACAACAGATTCCTTTTACTTTATGTATTTATGTACAGATTTCTTGTGATATTGTAAATGTTGCAAAATGAAGAGTTTATTTTCTTGCCATAAGATATTAATATTTTGTGTTACACAATTGATCAATTTTGTGATTTAATTTGTCAGTGTATTAATATGCCATGCATGAGCACATGGAAATAAATGAAGAAAAGTCACCAAGTATTGAGTGGTACATGATTGTTTTTATTTTGTTTTGGTTTTGTATACAAATTTGGAATGTTTTACATAATTCAATGCATGCATCAAAGCTTATACATGTATAAGGCAAATTGAACCCCCCCCACAAAAATTTTTTTTTTTTTTTATATATATATAATTCTGGGCAAAGGGAATGGTTGGCAGCTCTGCCCTATACATGTATGGATCCCAATTTTATAGCAATATTACATTAAAGTAGAAAAAAATGCATCACACACAGAATTCAGTTTGAAAACAAACCATATTAATTAAAAGAACATATTACACAATATAAACAACATATTTGTTAAACAATTCCTTGGACCACGAGTCTGGAAAACATTTCTTCAAAGATATTACCAATTTACAATAACGATTGTATTTCAAAGTACAGTCAAACCTGGCTTGGTGAGCAACATTCTATAGCAGCCAACCTTGCCTTGGTGACCACTAAAAGCTATCCTTTGCAGGGAAAAACTATCATTGAACCTGTCTATAGAGGCCACCTGTCTACAGTGACCATTTCTAGTTTTCCTTAGGTGGTCACTGTAGACAGGTTTGACTGTCTATTAGATTTGTGACATCTAATTATGAAACTTGAATGAAAGACAATTCTAGTCGGGTCCTTTTGCATGCAGTGTGTGACCAGGGAAAGAGTTATGTTTTTATCTTAGGGGGGCTACTTTTCCAATCTGGTTGATATCACAAAATATTTCACATAATACCCCATTGTAATTGTAGGGGCTGCTTGATTTCAGGGGGCTATTTTGAAAATTAGGGGGCAAAATCCTTCTATTCCCTACCCTGACTGACTCTCCTACACACATAGCACCTCAATTTAAAGGGAACCACCACCCAAACAAACTTTTCTAATATGGAGGAGAATATAAGCAGTACATGACATCAACAAGTTCAGACAAATTGGTTTCCAGAATTGAAAATATAATCATCATACTGAATCTTGTGTTCATACTTGATGGGTCTGCAAGAGAAGACTGTCATCTATTATCTAGGAACTTCCTAGACAATGGAATTAGTCTGTGTCTGCAGACCCATTAATGATTCATAGCTGTAGTTATGATTTCAACGTTTGGATTAAAACAATTTTGGAAACATTTATTTATATTGTGGTTAGTGGGCTGGATTATTACAAATAATCACTTTTACCTAAGAGAAAAATATATTTAGTGGACGATGGTTCACTTTTAAATCCTATCCAAGGGACATGGCTAAATCTATAAACCATGATCAATTCCATATAAAGTTAATACAAAAATAAAACAAATTGAAAATATGATTTCTTATTTAGAGAGATATTTTAAAATGCTCAAATATATAAATACATTCTTTCAAAGTTCATGCATCATTTTCTAGGTAACAAGTCATTCCACAGTACTGGTGCATTGATCAATAAGTTGAATCATAACATTTAACGTCCTATCCTCGGACAGGATTTAATCATAAGAGGGCATCATGATCTATGAACCAAGTCAAATTGCCTTCTTTCAACTGGACTCCCAATACAGGCATCTCCCGTCTGTCTGATATATGTTCCTGCTTGAGCCTCTCAACAAGGCTATGCTTCTCCTCCCCCAGGATCAACACTGATACCGTCCTGGCACTATTGATTGCCGCATATGTGAGAGTCATTCGCTTGGAAACCATGGAGCCCTTTGGTGCTTGGGTAAGGGCCACTAGATGCTTGTCTTCAAGCAGTGTTTCTTGTTGAGGGAACAGAGACGCAACATGCCCGTCCCCACCTACGCCAAGGATGACGTAGTCTATGCGGGATTGCGGCACAAGGCGCTGCATTTCAGCTGCGTAGATTTGCGCCCCGTTGTCCACGTCACTGCACAGGCCATTAGCAAGCTGGACAGGCATGGGGTGTATGCTAGTGTGAGGTATGGAAACGTACTTGAGTAGCTTGGAGTAGATGAGCTGGAAGTTGGAGTCTTTTGAGGTATGAGCCACGCAGCGCTCATCGACATACCAGACATGAGTCCTGCGCCAGGGAAAGTCATGCCGCATCCTCAGGAACAGGTGCATAAGGAGCAGTTCTGGAGTCCTCCCTCCAGTGAATGCTACGTGGAAAGCACCTCTCTCCTCTATGGCTTCCCGGGCACTTGCCAACAGGTGCCTGGCAAGGACACCTACCGTCTCCTCAGCACTGCCAGTAAACAACGGATCCGAGCGGAACTTATCCCCAACACCCGATAGTGTCGGCATTCCAAACCTTTGCACATCCTGAGCATCCCACTCTGAATCGACTTGGATGCTGAACAACAGATCTCTGTCTTTGATTTCAACGTCCAGCCACCGGCCAGTAGCAGTGCCCCCAAGGTAGATCCTCGGGGAGACGTCTCTGAGGTCCTCAAGAAGCGGAGTCCAGACATCCCATGATGCTGTCAGCTCAGAGGTCCCAATAAACTTGTCTCGGTGACCCAGGTAGCTTTCCCTGATCAGCACCGAGTAGGCATCGTTCTCCGGCCCCGCTCTGTACAGGTAGAAGTCTTCTTTGGGGATTCCCAGAATGCTGACGGCTGGATCAAGGTCTGTGATCGTCCAGGAGCCTGGCGTCACTGGCTTTGGTAAGGACTTGCTGATAGCAACAGTTGGCAGCTCCGATGACCCAATGAAGAAGATTATCTGCTTTGGCTTGCATGCATGGTCCCCATCGTGAGAGCTTGGTGTGACAGGACAGAAGTGTTTGTTCTTAAAGAGGATCTTTACATACACCTCTTTTTTGTCCATCTTCTTTCCAGAGACCATCACAAACGGAACACCATCCCATCTTGGGCTTGATACGGACAACAGCACAGCTGCAAACGTTGGGACCCTTGAGGTCTCATACTCTCCCTTTCTCATCTCACTCCTCCACTCGTCCATGTACCCATCATACTGACCAATCACAGCCTGTTGAGAAGTCAGATGATCAACCTGACTCAAGAGTGCAAGCTTCTCTCTCTGGAAGTCGTGGATGCTGCTGAGATTGGCTGGAGTCTCCATTGCAACCAGGGCCATGATCTCCGTCAGATGGTTCTGCATGACGTCTCTGATCACTCCGTACTTGTCATAGAATGAGATGCGACCTGAACACAAACAGAAGTTCACAAAAACATTATCACTTCATACTTCAAGAACAAACATTTGAGTGATTTTGATAGTGATAATCAGAATATTATCTATAGATCTACAACACTGCATACAAGTCATTGACCATAATTGTCATAAAATGGAATGCAACCTAAAAGCAAAACTGAGAAGTGTTACTTTGTAGACTTTATCACTGCAAGAACAAACATTTCTGTGATTATAATAAAAATAATATACAACAATGCTGTATCAGTCATTGCCCATGTCATTTCAAAATGTGATATAACTATTTGTGATCAATAGGCAATAGGATACAAATTTGAACAAAGTCGCTGGACAACAGCCACTGAATTCTACTGCCCGAACATGCAACAGAATGTAACAGAATTTGCAATTGTTTTCTTTGTTTGGGGCCACAATAATTTGACAAATCTTGTAATTGCTTGCCCGACTAGGCCCACAAGTAAAACAAAAACTAATTTCTACCATTGCATTAGGTAATTAACTTGTGTACTATCAACTTTTGAAACATCTCAACTCCCTGGGGCGCATATCCATAGACTTACATTGTCCAAATCCTCCAAATCCAGTTGCAATTCTAGCCGTTCCCTCATACCTTGTTTTTATTCGTATTAACAATAAAAGCATGGGACAGGTTCGGTTTTTCAAATTTCCATTTCGTTCAAAAGATATTTACGATTGAAGTGTTCGGATATAAAATTATCTATGGGACCTTTTCAGCCATGTACAAAGTAAGTGCAATGAATAATAGGTAAATATAACTTTTCATTTTCACTCATTTCTCGGCCAAATAACATCCAATTAACTTGAAATTTTCACACATTACTTTCTGGACATATCAGATGATCAGATCACACCAATACACATTTTACTAACCACGCATCACTTTTTGCACTTGTCAACAAAGTTACTAGATCCCTATACCAGCTACCTAAGTTTCTATGTTGACATTATACAGGAATATGGTTTTCTCACCTTTGACGTCCAATGCCTCCTTCATGACTATCTCAACTCTCTCAATGCCGCCACTATTCCATTCATAGGTCTTACTGTTCAAAGCACGGAAAGGCAGTATGCTCTGAACACCTGTGTGAGAACAAATGAAAAACAATGACACAAACATTAAATGTTATGATAAATCTACGGTAGCTTCTACATGCCCTCAAATATGAAACAATTAAATGACACAGATATATAATTACACATAGATAGAAAGATAAAGCTTTCCTGTGCATTTATACATGAAACACTTTGATGTGCGTAATGTATGCTTCAATTCAGAGCCACTTTCATCTCAACCTCAATTGTGTCACTATTCCATTTATAGGGTTTTCTGTTCAAAGCATGGACAAGCATAAATGATTTGTATTGCTGAATAAGGATAAAAATACATCTGTTATACCTCAATTAATACAAGATTATCTACTTCTTTTGTAATCAAAAGCCCCTTTCATGATTAAAATTGCTCACTCAAATCTGCAACTATATGTATACCTTTATATTGTAATACATAATAAATACTGAGAAAAACATATTATGCAATTATAAAGTGCATTTTCCCTGAAATCCATGTCAATATGCACTGCTTCTGTCTGCTTGTACACAGTTATTTGTGTCACCCTGGCATTAGCTGAGCTGCCTGGGAAAGGCCCATCAAGCATTTCAAGGAATACATTCCTGCCAGGTCCCCATTTACTATACTGGTTTGAGTGCAGTGATTTGAAAGGGACTAATTTGGTGGCTACTATAGCAATATAGGCAGGTTGGCTGCTATAGCAATATAGGCAGGTTGGCTACTATAGCAATATAGGCAGGTTGGCTACTATAGCAATATAGGCAGGTTGGCTACTATAGCAATATAGGCAGGTTGGCTGCTATAGCAATATAGGCAGGTTGGCTACTATAGCAATATAGGCAGGTTGGCTACTATAGCAATACAGGCAGGTTGGCTACTATAGCAATATAGGCAGGTTGGCTACTATAGCAATACAGGCAGGTTGGCTACTATAGCAATATAGGCAGGTTGGCTACTATAGCAATACAGGCAGGTTGGCTACTATAGCAATATAGGCAGGTTGGCTACTATAGCAATATAGGCAGGTTGGCTGCTATAGCAATATAGGCAGGTTGGCTACTATAGCAATATAGGCAGGTTGCTGTTAAACACAGGTGACTGCTTGGACTTATTTGGTTTGTGAACATCAGGTACAAACACAAAGTAACATCTAGGGTATGCAGTTGGTAGACTAATTGAACATCAGGTACAAACACAAAGTAACATCTAGGGTATGCAGTTGGTAGACTAATTAAATGGTCATAGCAGCCTTTGTGAACATCAGGTACAAACACAAAGTAACATCTAGGGTATGCAGTTGGTAGACTAATTAAATGGTCATAGCACCCTTTTTATTATTATTTTGTTTTGGATCTTAAATCCAAAGAAAATATTTTCCAGTCTTTATCTTTCACGATAGCTCTGTGATGACAATTTTGTTCATATGTGATAATTATCTCACAAAATTTAGAATTTGGGCTTATCTTAAAAGGAGGACTGCTAGCATGTTTGAGCTTACCTGTCTTTCCTAGGTAGTGATCTATCCTGTAGATCTCATGTTCCTTGAGGTGTTGTTTGAGTTGTTTGGAGAGCTCCTTGGCCGACGCAGAGTCATCACCAAAAGGCTTCTCTACCACCACTCGCAACCAACCCTCCTTGCCTGGACGACACTCTGGCAACAAAAATTAACGGAAACATTCATTTTTGTAAAGATATTGCCCAAATTGTCAGTGATGATTCTTCTATTCATCCGCTCCTGTTTGAAAAATACCCAAGATTTTGAGGGTGGAATTCCACTTTGATAAAAATGACAATCTGCCTTCAAAAATACAGTTTTTATCCCAGTTCATAGCTCCAGGTTTGATGTACAATAGATTCACCCTAACGCTAACCCGGATCACTCGCAACTATGCTCCCCTGGACGACACTCTGTCAAGATATACAACATTATTTAATTTCAGAATCTTGATGTGAATGGGTTAATTAACACAAAATAACAATCACCTACAAATATATCGTTAAAGTAACAATGACACAAAGTAATTAAGTTTTTATCCCATTTTTAACCCATCAGGTTTTGTTATAGAGCTCATTATTTCTAGGTTTCATAGGTTCTAGTACTATATGATATGATGAAAATTTGTTATTTATTCAAGGCTTTCTCTCCCCTAATTAATTATAAACAAGGACAATCTACTACATTCAAATTGTTCTAAAGCATTTTTAATACAATTGACCCGTCTATGAAGACAACCTTTTCAGTCTCCCTTGAGTGATGTCTATAGACAGGATTAATTGTATTTGTGTTGATTCATCCTCACCCTTGTTGATGTAGGCAGCGATCTCTGCATAGGCAAAGGGTGGCACAGAGAGGTAGAAGAGTCTGCCAACCTCCTTCAGTCCCACTGACTGTGTCTGGTGCTGGATATCTCCACACAGGCTTGCATAGTCAGCCTCCTTCTTCAGTTGGTAGTATGGTATAGATTCCATGAAGTATGTCTTTGCTGCCTGTTGGAGATTGAAGATCAATTTTGCATTAAAGACAAATTAATTAATTAATTAATTAATTTACCACATCTATGAGCACAAAGATATTGAACGGATATCCTGACAAAGACGTTATTAAACTTCACTCCCTGCTCCTTTGTTTTTAGTAGGAATTGATTAATTGAAAGCCCCCTTAGAACAGAAAATCTATTTTTTGCTGGATGTAAAAAAACTGTCCATAGACCACCTGATGTCGGTGATGACTGATGATAAAGATTACCTTCTATCTTTCTTGGTGGTCCTTAAAGACAGGTTTGTCTGCATTACCTGACACTGTTCTGGGGTGTGCTGTACATTGTCTGCATTACCTGACACTGTTCTGGGGTGTGCTGTACATTGTCTGCATTACCTGACACTGTTCTGGGGTGTGCTGTACATTGTCTGCATTACCTGACACTGTTCTGGGGTGTGCTGTACATGGCTAGGAACCCTTGCACATGATACGTTGTTCTGCAGGACGGTCCTGATCTCTTGCGCACCTGTGTCCTGTGGGCTCCTTGCTCCAGCATACATCTCAATTACATTGGGCTCCTCTTCTGTGAACAAAAAAGGAACAATGAAAAAAAAGTAAAACTTATTGTGTTCAATAGACTGGTTTAATTCATTGAGTCAAACCTGTGTATAGTGACCATCTAAGCTAGGGAAATTAGAAAAGTGGCCACTGTAGACAGTTGACCTCATACAGAAACAATAAAAGCAAGACATTTTCCAAGAATAGAAATTAATTTTTCTTAATTTGTTTCTTGTTGATTTTTTAAGGCAAGGCCATACATTTTATGTTCGGGCAAATAAATGATTTATCTTGTCTGAATTGATAAAAAAAAGTTATTAACTAAATCTATTAACTATTTGACATTAATATTTGTTCCAAACTTAAATTTTAAAATATGTCATTAATAAATTTTTTTTTTTTTTTTGCAGATTTGTTGTGAAAGACAAAGTACATGCCTTGCACTAGATTGAAGAATCCCTGCCACAAGTATTTCTTGGCCAAGTCCCCAGTTGCTCCAATCAAGACGATACTAACGATGCCACGTTGTTGCGAAACATCCCCTCCTGAAAGCGCACTAGATGCCTGGGCGACAACTATCACAGCTAACAGAACTAGCACCACAGTCTTGGGTCTACACATCTTCTTCTTCATGGAGATCCTGAAATTTGGTTTAAGACACAAATTAGATAATTAAAATGTTCCTCAAATTTGGTAACACTTACAGTTACAGTAGTTACAGTCATAATATTAAGTAAGAATTATGGATTGAAGCCTGCTTTCCTGGATGTGCACTGGATGCTCAACAGTTACTGGTAATGTATGTCTTTTTAATTTTAGCCTGGACTAAAGTGCCCTGATGAGAATTTAAGCCAAGTTAAGTTATGTAGCGTCTGCGCTTAACCTCGCAAATTGCCGCATTTGCTTTTGTGCGTCTTGCTTTCTGATTGTAAATATCGCATTTTCTATGTTGTGCTTTTGCATTGAGCACAATCTTTTGTCAATATGTACATAATTATTCATGCCATCATTTTACCGTACTTTTAATTTCTAAAAGTATACACGAATATTGTAAATTTGTAAATGAATTAATGTAATTAGCACATTTTTGTCAATTGTGCCATTTTATGTAGGCGCCGTTAATTGCGCTGTCCGTCAACGCTTCATTTTGATTGGTTGTTCCGTGCACTTTACTTAGGCGTCCGGAGCCGTATAAAAGGCTTGGCGCGCCCTAAATTCTTCAGTCGCTCTATAATTTCATACTTGTCACTGTGTGATTGTTCGTCATCCGTCCACATGGATTTGTTGTTTACCATATCAGCCGTTATCGACTCATCGTTTTGTTTCGAACTTTCATCGTCATCGACTATGTCACGTCGACATCTTGTCATTCAGTTTACGCGTCATTTTTATCGTCGTCTTCATTATTCAACCTGAACTTTCTGTATCAACATCGATTTCGTCGTCGAACTGATTATAAACCACCTTTTTAATCAGTTACCTGAACTTTCTGTATCAACATCGATTTCGTCGTCGAACTGATTATAAACCACCTTTTTAATCAGGTTCCTGTGAACTTTCTTCATCAACATCGTGTTCGTCAACGTTCCTGTACAACTGTTTGTAAACCATTTTTACACTCAGTTTCCTGCATGTTTTCTTCGTTCGTTTCTTCATGTCTCCGCGCCTCTTCAGGCCCACCTCGGAGCACGTTACATCAGCTAGTCTCCGGTCATCGTCGAGACGCCCTTTTCGCCTCGTTTTCCACTTTGCTTCGCTTTCTTCACTTCACTTCGCTCTCTTCGACTTCGCTTCATTTTCGCTCTTCTAGCGTCGATCATTGTCCGTCGCGTCCTTCGCTTTCAGTCGTTCGCTGAAATGGACTCGGACTTAGTCTTTATTTTCTCATCATCGACATCGATTCAATAGCGTAAGCATGCATTGTATTGTTCGTGTGAACTCTCATGATTCGCATTATCATTATGCCATTACATTTCAATATCGACTTTCATGCTTATTATCTTATGTCTTATATGTGACCTTACACCACAAAACGACCAATAAGTCGGGAAAAATGATTTTGCTGATTTTCATATAACATTAAAATAGAAGTCATTACCTTTAAAATGGTATATAATTTGTCATATTTGGACTAAGCAAACCCTTTCAAAATTAATGCCAAAGACATGGTATATAGCTGATGCATTTTTAAAATAAGGGAGAAACGGGCCGCTTAAGAGATATGTGCCTATTCACGGACTGTACTAAGATCACATTTATTAAATGAAAAATTAATATTTAAACATGATTTCTGACACTCAAAATTTTCCAGAAGGTAGATTAAGATATGGTTATTCAGGAAATACAAAATTCTAAATCTCATATTTTGAAAAAAATTTGACTATTTTAGCTAATAAAAGAGAAACTACCACAGCGACATAACGGTCGTTTTGTGGTGTAAGGTCACATATTATGATGATTTCTTTTCTCTCGCAAGTTTCATGATTATGCAGTCTCGGTTGGCCGTTTACATTTCAGTCACGATAATACTCCTAGGCCTCTGTCTGTTATTGCCACCGATTCTTTGTCTTATCATGATACTGGGTCATTCCATGTCAAATCACCCCAAAAAAGTGAAAATTTTCATCGTACCCCTTTCAAATTTGCTAATATTTGGTATGTATGATATTTCAACCTTTCAAAGCGCAAAGATTTAAGTTTTAGCCCAATCCGCCCAACGGTTTTGGCGCTATGGTCGATTCTTCGGGGGTAGTTTTGTCAAAAATGGCCGTGGGCACCGTTTTTCAATTCGCCATTGTCCGTCAACCGTTGTGTCAATTTATTTTGTAATGGTGTCATTGGACTGGGGATGTTATATGCAATACATTTATGCCATTTGTTTTCATGCATGAGCGAGTTTGGATACGATAACCTTTGACCTTAGGCTTCGACCTTCCGTTTCACCTTGTGGATTAAATAATCTTGAGAATTTTTTTTGCTTAAATCTTGGCTTGATATAATATCTACAACATATGAAAGAATTGGAGATGTATTATTTTTTTTTTTTTCTACAGCCTTGTTTTAAGTTTGCAAATTTCATGTAAAATTTAATTATTTTAGAAGGTCTAAACCCATGTCCAAGAATTCTATAGGGGTGTATTGTATGAAAAAGACCTTTTCAAAGTCAGGATTAGAGCCTATTCACTCTGGCTCACCACTGTTAAATAGACCTGCTACTCCCCATACAATAGCAATCCAGACAAATTACATTCTAATGATACCACATGTTTCCAACCTGACAATGGCCCTGTTGCAGAAAGAGATAAATCAATTGTGAGTCAGATCAAATGTTCTTAATGCACACATCTGATTGGTTGAAATGCAGAAAAAGTCTCTCTCTGCAACAGGGCCTAGGTGGAGATCTTTTCTTGAATAAAATCTTTCAAGTTCAAGTTCAAATTGCAAACTTGTACATCAATTATGAAAGCAAATATCTACAGGTATCCCTTTTCAATGAATTTAATGTTTCTATGCATCATAAATTCATGCAATATTAACATGATTTGCAATCTGTACAGATTCAAACCTGATTCTTTCCAACTATACCACGGGCGTCGATCTGTCATTGATACCCATTGATCAGGGGGGGATGATCCATTCATCCATCCCCTCCTGATGAATGGGTATTACGTAAGTATCGACGCCCATGAACTATACCAAACACAAACAGTAACTACCCTCTAGACAACTGCTCATAATTGTATAACCAATGATTTTTTAAAGATTTGATCTTACCACAATATTTCTACAGTTGTTTCGTACACTATGTGTGAAAATCAGAGATACTTATCTTTTCATGCTATGAAAGAGCTTAGATTAAAGATATGACCTAATTTCAAAAGTCACAAGAACTTGCGCATGCCTGTCTATTTCTGTGAATCATCACATTTGCTTAATGCATTATTTATGGTTTGTGACATTTCAAATTGCACTGTTTTTTTATTGCAATTAATGCATTTAAAAACAAGTGCCATTAAAAATCAAAATGAGTGGAATATCAAACAGCATTGTTTTTGTGTTTGGTTTAGTTGGAAATAATCAGGGTTGAATGTTTACAATTGCAAATCATGTTACTATTGCATGAATTTCTGTTGCATAGAAACATTAAATTAATTGAAAAGGGATACCTGTAGATATTTGCTTTCATAATTGATGTACAAGTTTGCAATAATTTGAACTTGAAAGATTTTATTCAAGAAAACATCTCCACCTAGGCCCTGTTGCAGAGAGAGACATTTTCTGCGTTTCAACCAATCAGATTTGTGCATTTAGAACATTTGATCTGACTCACAATTGATTTATCTCTTTCTGCAACAGGGCCATTGTCAGGTTGGAAACATGTGGTATCATAAGAATGTCATTTGTCTGGATTGCTATTGTATGGGGATTAGCAGGTCTATTTAACAGTGCAGTGGTGAGCCAGAGTGTGAATAGGCTCTAATCCTGACTTTGAAAAAGTCTTTTTCATACAATACACCCCTATAGAATTCTTGGACATGGGTGTAGGTCTAAAATAATTTGATTTTACATGAAATTTGCAAACTTAAAACAAGGCTGTAGAAAAAACAAGAAATAATACATCTCCAATTCTTTCATATGTTGTAGATATTATATCAAGACAAGATTTAAGCCAAAACAAATCTCAAAATTATTTGATCCACAAGGTGAAACGGAAGGTCGAAGCCTAAGGTCAAAGGTTATCGTATCCAAACTCGCTCATGCATGAAAACAAATGGCATAAATGTATTGCATATAACATCTCCAGTCCAATGACACCATTAAAAAATAAATTGACCCACCGGTTAACGGACAATGGCGATTTGAAAAACGGTGCCCACGCCCATTTTTGACAAAACTACCCCCAAAGAATCGCCCATAGCGCCAAAACCGTTGGGCGGATTGGGATAAAACTTAAATATTTGCGCTTTGAAAGGTTGAAATATCATATACCAAATATGAACAAATTTGAAGGGGGTACGATGAAATCCATTGGGTGATTTGACATGGAATCCGTCTATGATTATGCATTTATTACCTTTGCCAAGGTATTTCGATTATGATAATATTCCTCTGATCGTCTGCAATCATGATTATGTATTCTCAATCTATTTACATTTTTGCTATCCATTTTATTTGCTGACTATTTACCTTGTGCAATCATTTCTATAATAAACTTTCGAAAAGGGAACATCTTGTTTACATTGTTTTTTCTTAGCTTTACTTTGATTCTGAGTGGATAAATAAAAATAGGAAGTATTAATTGCATGTGTGTGGATGTATTTTGGTGATTCTTGAGATATTATGATTATATTTTACACCACTTACACACGTGTTTTTACTACTTTTAAAGTTGAATTCAAACTTCACACAAACTAGTAAAGTACTACTACTAGTAGGCCTACTATAGTACTAGAAGTATTAGTAACACTATGCTAACGCCTAACACAGTAACAGTAACAGTTATCATTATTGAGCGGATATCCCTAGGCCTAAAAGGATTTAATTCTACATGCATAATTCGGATTTACTCACAATTTTCTCGATAATAAAGCCATGCCAAATTGCAGTCACGGTAGCACTTCAAGTCTTCAGAAATTCAGCTTAAAACTGATCGCAGCTCAGTTAATGCTACCTGACCGGACTGCCGCTGACACGGCCCGGTAGGCCGGACGGTCCGGGAGCGTGCCTGCCTGCGTTGCGCTCTTCCCACCTCAACTTGCTCAGCTCAAATTGTATTTGCAGTCAAACATCTCTGATAATGAGGTAGATAATAGATATCTTGGTGATATCTTGACTGACACTGCACTTTTTGCCGACCGTTGGTACGAATCAGTAAACACTGCGACTGCTGATAATTGGTTATTATCAATTACCAAATACAATCCACAAATACAAATCGTGAGCTTGAAGTCTTGTGTTATAATGCAACCTACCCTGGATATGATTACGCAATCAAATTGGTAAAACCACATTTAGGTAGTACGTGATGTGTATTTTTTGAACTCATTTCAATGACAAGTTCCACAAGTTTTATTTTATCTTATAGTATTACAATATGAATAATGTATTATTAGTTAAATATGTTCTTTGTTTTTTCTAGTCCAGATTTTTCATAATTAGAGTCAAGTTTAGGTAGAAAATAAGATTGTAAGTACTTCTGTATACATTTCCCCCTATACAATAATAGAACCTTCCATCAGCCTCATAATATCATACTGCACTGTAGCTGTACTCTTTACTGACTATACATATTCACTGTGTATGTGGTCATTTTACATCGAGTCTATCACTGCATCCCGCGCCGTAACTGCTGGGGGTACCTTATACAGCTAAGCCCCTGCTGAAATTGAAAGCGGCCCAGGTAGTGTTGAACCTAACGTTGGCATTGGCAATAACCAAACCTTCACTATGGCTGCCCGGAATGTTGGTAGAATACTACTCCGAAACTCAGCACTGTTTCTGTGCGACATGCAGGAGAAGTTCAGTCCATCGATCCAGTATTTTCCAGAGATTGTCGAGGTTTCTTCACGCTTGTTCAGAGCTGCAAAGACACTCGATCTGCCAGTTATAATCACTGAACAATATCCAAAAGGTAACTACCATGACTACTAATATTTTCTAAATAATTATAGCTCTACCAACGCACGTAAAATGGTAATTGATCAAATTCGAACAAACAGCTTTTACATTTTGAGTACAATCATGTTTATCTACATAAGTAGGGACACATTTGGCAAATCAAAACCCATTTAATTATTCCATTGTAATTATCAATGATCAAACAACAATTAGGTACAAAGTACAAACTAATATTGTAATAATTTATGCGAAAGCTCCAGACCAATAATGTGATTTTGGTTGAATCTAACATTATGTAACAAAGCTTATGCCTTATCTGTAGTTCTTTGTTGTCATGCAAAAAGTAAAGGTTTGATAAAATTTGGGGGGGGGGGGGGGGGGGGGGGGGTACGGGTGGCACTCATGTATAATGTAAGATGGGTATGTGCCGCTTAAAAGAACCCCTTTTTCAGATACCCGATTTTCAAAAATTGCCGCTCCATACATGTCATAGACCCCCGGAATGACTTGTAATTGAGTAGCGTAGTTGAGTAGCGTAGTTGAGTAGCGCAAGTCAATTTTTAGCTCATCCGGCCCGAAGGGCCCGATGAGCTTATGGCGTGGCGTCCGTCGTCCGTCCGTCCTTCCGTCCGTCCGTCCTTCCGTCCGTCCGTCCGTCCACAGTTTTCAAAATGCTTCTTCTTCGTTATTTTTCAACCGATTTTGATTCTGATTGTTTCATAAGATAGGGCTAGGAGGGGGATTTAAAACTTCTACACAGAATTGTGAAATTCATTATATGTGACCTTACACCACAAAACGACCGTTATGTCGCCGTGGTAGTTTGTCTGTTATTAGCTGATATAGCCAAATTTTGTTTAAAATATGAAATTCAGGATTTTGGTATTTCCTGAATGAGGGTATCATAATCTACCTTTTGTGAATTTTTGAGCGTCAGAAATCATGTTTAAATATGATTTTTAATAAAATAAATATGATCAGATTACAGTGCTTGAATGGACGCCGATCTTTGAAACGGCCCGTTTTCTCCCTAACTTTAAAACTGATTCAGCCATGTTCCAAATCTTGGCTGCTCATTTTGAGAGGGTTCGCTTAGTCCAAATATGACAAATTATATACCATTTTAAAGGTATTGACTTCTACTTTACTGTCGTGTAACAATTAGCACAATCATTTTCCCCGACTTATTGGTCATTTTGTGGTGTGAGGTCACATATATGCTAATTTATGCAAATTTATTCGAAATCACAAAAAATGCTTCTCCTTCATTTCTTGACCGATTTTGATTTGGTTTGCTTTATCTGGTAGAGCTAACTTTGGTACACTAAACTTCTACACAGAATTTTGAAATTTTTCTCCATTAATTAATTATGGTAATTTATGCAAATTTATTCCAAAAATCACAAAAAATGCTTCTTCTCCTTCATTTCTCGACCGATTTTGATTTGGTTTGCTTTATCTGGTAGAGCTAACTTTGGTACACTAAACTTCTACACAGAATTTTAAAATTTTTCTCCATTAATTAATTATGGTAATATTTTATTTATTTATTTATTTATTTATTTATTTTTATTATTTATTATTTATTTATTTATTTTTTTATTAAATTGTTTTTATTTTATTTTATTTTATTTTATTTTTTATTTATTTATTATTTTTTTTTTTTAATTAATTATTTTTTTTCCCCATGTTCCTTCTGGGGCGTCAAATTTATATTTTTTTCACTCTAATTTTTTTTAAATTAATTTTTATGTCCCTTCCAGGGCATCACATTTTTATTTTTTGACCAGTTGAAAAGTGTACCACATGAAATTTGCGATATTTAATGTTGCGAGATGCCGGATGAGCGCTACGTCATTGACGTTCTGGTTCTTCTTCTAGTCGGCTCCATAGACCCACGGAATGACTTTGGACCACCATTTGAGCCTTTTCGAGGGTTTCCGTAGGTCTTTGGTAGCTCCAAGTCTATGTATTTTGTGGTTTTAATCTGCTCCTTAGACCCCTTAACTCCCGTTTCAGGGTTTTTGTAGCTCCAAAGACCCTATATTTTGTGCTTGTAGTAGTGTTGTCGCCGAGTCCCGGGTACCCGGGTCCCGGCGAAAAATGTTGAGTCCCGGGCACAAAAATCGATACTCGATTTCCCGAAAAAAGGGGAAGTCCCCTCATTGAACGCCAGAGCTTTCATGTTCATTCAAGAAGATGATTTATTGTCATAAATGCGCTCAATGTTTGTCACTTGAATGAACATGTTTTCTCAGCTGGCGTGACATGCCGATCGTGTAATAAACAAATGGGTAAATTTCGGGTACCCGGGACTCGCCCGAAAAATTATCGCGAGTCCCGGCTAGTAAATACTTCGAAAATGACAACACTAGCTTGTAGTCAGCTCTTCAGACCCCCATTTAAGAGTTCCGTGAGGCACACCCCCGTCAAAAAATAATTTGAGTGCACTCATGTATAATGTAAGATGGGTATGTGCCGCTTAAAAGAACCCCTTTTTCAGATACCCGATTTTCAAAAATTGCCGCTCCATACATGTCATAGACCCCCGGAATGACTTGTAATTGAGTAGCGTAGTTGAGTAGCGTAGTTGAGTAGCGCAAGTCAATTTTTAGCTCATCCGGCCCGAAGGGCCCGATGAGCTTATGGCGTGGCGTCCGTCGTCCGTCCGTCCTTCCGTCCGTCCGTCCTTCCGTCCGTCCGTCCGTCCACAGTTTTCAAAATGCTTCTTCTTCGTTATTTTTCAACCGATTTTGATTCTGATTGTTTCATAAGATAGGGCTAGGAGGGGGATTTAAAACTTCTACACAGAATTGTGAAATTCATTATATGTGACCTTACACCACAAAACGACCGTTATGTCGCCGTGGTAGTTTGTCTGTTATTAGCTGATATAGCCAAATTTTGTTTAAAATATGAAATTCAGGATTTTGGTATTTCCTGAATGAGGGTATCATAATCTACCTTTTGTGAATTTTTGAGCGTCAGAAATCATGTTTAAATATGATTTTTAATAAAATAAATATGATCAGATTACAGTGCTTGAATGGACGCCGATCTTTGAAACGGCCCGTTTTCTCCCTAACTTTAAAACTGATTCAGCCATGTTCCAAATCTTGGCTGCTCATTTTGAGAGGGTTCGCTTAGTCCAAATATGACAAATTATATACCATTTTAAAGGTATTGACTTCTACTTTACTGTCGTGTAACAATTAGCACAATCATTTTCCCCGACTTATTGGTCATTTTGTGGTGTGAGGTCACATATATGCTAATTTATGCAAATTTATTCGAAATCACAAAAAATGCTTCTCCTTCATTTCTTGACCGATTTTGATTTGGTTTGCTTTATCTGGTAGAGCTAACTTTGGTACACTAAACTTCTACACAGAATTTTGAAATTTTTCTCCATTAATTAATTATGGTAATTTATGCAAATTTATTCCAAAAATCACAAAAAATGCTTCTTCTCCTTCATTTCTCGACCGATTTTGATTTGGTTTGCTTTATCTGGTAGAGCTAACTTTGGTACACTAAACTTCTACACAGAATTTTAAAATTTTTCTCCATTAATTAATTATGGTAATATTTTATTTATTTATTTATTTATTTATTTATTTTTATTATTTATTATTTATTTATTTATTTTTTTATTAAATTGTTTTTATTTTATTTTATTTTATTTTATTTTTTATTTATTTATTATTTTTTTTTTTTAATTAATTATTTTTTTTCCCCATGTTCCTTCTGGGGCGTCAAATTTATATTTTTTTCACTCTAATTTTTTTTAAATTAATTTTTATGTCCCTTCCAGGGCATCACATTTTTATTTTTTGACCAGTTGAAAAGTGTACCACATGAAATTTGCGATATTTAATGTTGCGAGATGCCGGATGAGCGCTACGTCATTGACGTTCTGGTTCTTCTTCTAGTCGGCTCCATAGACCCACGGAATGACTTTGGACCACCATTTGAGCCTTTTCGAGGGTTTCCGTAGGTCTTTGGTAGCTCCAAGTCTATGTATTTTGTGGTTTTAATCTGCTCCTTAGACCCCTTAACTCCCGTTTCAGGGTTTTTGTAGCTCCAAAGACCCTATATTTTGTGCTTGTAGTAGTGTTGTCGCCGAGTCCCGGGTACCCGGGTCCCGGCGAAAAATGTTGAGTCCCGGGCACAAAAATCGATACTCGATTTCCCGAAAAAAGGGGAAGTCCCCTCATTGAACGCCAGAGCTTTCATGTTCATTCAAGAAGATGATTTATTGTCATAAATGCGCTCAATGTTTGTCACTTGAATGAACATGTTTTCTCAGCTGGCGTGACATGCCGATCGTGTAATAAACAAATGGGTAAATTTCGGGTACCCGGGACTCGCCCGAAAAATTATCGCGAGTCCCGGCTAGTAAATACTTCGAAAATGACAACACTAGCTTGTAGTCAGCTCTTCAGACCCCCATTTAAGAGTTCCGTGAGGCACACCCCCGTCAAAAAATAATTTGAGTGCCCCCCCCCCCCCCCCCCCCCCCCCCCCCCCCCGGGCCCTAGCTACAGTACAGGAGCTTGGTGTGGCCAGTGAAGCCACCTTTGGCAGGCATATTATATTGTAGATCGACAAAGTCTCTTTTACATTTAACAATTAAATGTAAAAGAGGCCATGAAAATGATAGACTTATCGATTTAATGTAGCATGCATCCTGGGGCTACAATGTAATAAGTGACGTGGCAGATTAGTTGACTTTATCATGTTTAATCTGCTCTCCACTCTGTTTGCCCTACAGTGCAGGAGCTTGGTGTGAACCCAAAGACTTCTTATTTAACCCTTGATATGCCCCTGGACAGGGCCCTGCCAATAAGCATTGGGCCCTGCCAATAAGCATTTGCTTCTCTTGGGCCCGAATCATTCATAATTTTGTAACTATATAACTATATTTTAAACTTTGTATATATTGTACATATTGTTTATGTTTGATTGAATAAACTTTAAAAAAAATAAAATAAAAAAAATATACACTCTGTTTGTTGCATGCAAGTCTGGGGCCTACAGGCAGTGCAGGAGCTTGGTGTGAACCCGAGACTTCTAGACTCCATATACACCTACTGTCCACACTGTTTGTTCCATGCAGGTCTAGAGCCTACCATGTATGAGCTTGGTGTGAACCCAAATACTTCTAAACACTTTATAAATCTACTGTCCACACTGTTTGTTACTTTGTTGCATGCAGGTCTAAGGCCTACAGTGCAAGAGCTTGGTGTTAACCCAAAGACTTCTAAGCCATCCTATATCCTGTCCAAACTGTTTGTTGCATGCAGGGTCTAGGACCCACAGTGCAGGAGCTTGGTGTGAACCCAAAGACTTCTAAACCCTTTATAAATCTACTGTCCACTTGTTTGTTGCATGCAGGTCTGGGGCTTACAGTGCATGAGCTTGGTGTGGACCCAAATACTTCTAAACCTAGATATAAGTCTAGTGTCCACTCTGTTGCATGCAGGTCTAGGGCTGACAGTGCAGGAGCTTGGTGTGGACCCAAATACTTATAAACCATATGAAGCTATTGTCCACTCTGTTTGTTGCATGCAGATCTAGGGCTTACAGTGCAGGAGCTTGGTGTAGACCCAAAGACTTGTCCACTGTTGCATGCAGGTCTAGGGCTGACAGTGCAGGAGCTTGGTGTGGACCCATATACTTATAAACCCTATATGAAGCTATTGTCCACTCTGTTTGTTGCATGCAGATCTAGGGCTTATAGTGCAGGAGCTTGGTGTGGACCCAAAGACTTCTAAACCTAGATATAAGTCTATTGTCCACTCTGTTGCATGCAGGTCTAGGGCTGACAGTGCAGGAGCTTGGTGTGAACCCAAAGACTTCTAAACCCTTTATGAATCTACTGTCCACTTGTTTGTTGCATGCAGGTCTGGGGCTTACAGTGCATGAGCTTGGTGTGGACCCAAATACTTCTAAACCTAGATATAAGTCTAGTGTCCACTCTGTTGCATGCAGGTCTAGGGCTGACAGTGCAGGAGCTTGGTGTGGACCCAAATACTTATAAACCATATGAAGCTATTGTCCACTCTGTTTGTTGCATGCAGATCTAGGGCTTACAGTGCAGGAGCTTGGTGTAGACCCAAAGACTTGTCCACTCTGTTGCATGCAGGTCTAGGGCTGACAGTGCAGGAGCTTGGTGTGGACCCATATACTTATAAACCCTATATGAAGCTATTGTCCACTCTGTTTGTTGCATGCAGATCTAGGGCTTATAGTGCAGGAGCTTGGTGTGGACCCAAAGACTTCTAAACCTAGATATAAGTCTATTGTCCACTCTGTTGCATGCAGGTCTAGGGCTGACAGTGCAGGAGCTTGGTGTGGACCCAAATACTTCTAAAACCCTATATGAAGCTATTGTCCACTCTGTTTGTTGCATGCATGTCTAGGTCTTACAGTGCAGGAGCTTGGTGTGGACCCAAATACTTCTAAACCCTATATAAATTTATTGTCCACTCTGTTTGTTCCCTGCAGGTCTAGGGCCTACGGTGAAGGAGCTTGGTGTGGACCGTGAAGCAGAGAACGTGTTCCCCAAGACCTGCTTCACCATGGTGCTCCCAGAGGTAGAGGAGATACTCAAGGTGAATAGAGTGCTTTTATCATTTGACTTAGTAAAATACACATCTCAGGACATCCCTCAATAGCATTTAAAATCCCTCGGAGTGGAACATTCCGTGCTATTCCCTCCACCACCAGTTAACTACTATACAGATATTGACTGTCTAGAGGGGCAATATAACATTTGAGATCCTCGAGGGAAGTTATATTTTTGTCGAGAGACATTATATTTTTCCGAAGCGCGTAGCGCTGAGGAAGAATATAGTATTCCGAGACAAAAATATAACTCCCCAAGGGAAATTTAATGTTATATGGAATATGGTTCCCGAAGGAAAAAGTCAATATCTGTTATATTATGATGACCTATATATAGATACAAATCAAGATAAATATAAATTTGGTGTTGAAATAAAATTATGGACAAGGGAAAATCATGAAATTAAATCGAAATCCTTCCAGTAGAACAGACGTGTTGTTATCGAAATGCTGCGCAAAATGCTCCTTTATTCGACCTTCCTTTCAAATTTACTTTCGGATCGCGCAATCTTAGTAGAAAGCTTGACAACGCTGCGCGTGCCAGGATGCTAATACGCGCAAAATTGTTCATTGTCATACCTCTGGATATAACGGCGTTATATTCAGAGGTATGACGTAATTTACGTCATGAATGAAAATATAACGCTTCTCATCCTTGTAGCGATGGTCACGTGACAGCATTTTTACCAATCGCACATCAGTATCTTTATAGGTCATATAATATTGTATAATGTCTGACCTTACACAATGCTATCAATTGACATGTTTTGTCTTGTGGTCCATTCAGGCAGGTGAAAACAAGCAACCTGAATCTGGTGGCCCCAAACAAAGAAAAATATGACAAATTATATTTTGTTTCCCATTTGCTCCTGTGAAATTTAGGATCAATTAAATGTGGTGGCCAGAATTGCTATAATCTTAAATGACCATAGGCCAGCACTGGTATTGTCAGCACTGGTATACAGCTATGGTTAGTGGTTTTAAACGTCCTACCAGTCTCAGGACTATTTACCTGTAGATGTGGTCCGAAATAATTACAGGCAACTGTATATATATGTCGTTTATTGGCTTTTGCTTTTAAATTCATATATTCTTTTGTTTTGTTTTCATTTAGACAAATGAGACCAAGTCTGTGATCCTGTGTGGGATAGAGACACAGGCTTGTGTGCAGCAGACGACCTTTGACCTTCTGGACAGGGGGTATGATGTACATGTGATTGCTGATGCTTGCTCGTCTAGGAGTATGGTTGACAGGTAAGGACTTGCACCTCTAACTCTCTGATTGTGTGCCTTGATACTAGATCTACTTGATACCTGACCACTAGACCTTGTAGGGAGGGGCTATAATATAATGAACATGTAATAGCTGATCCCTTAATCCTCAGGGAGAATGATAGACAGGTATGCTGTTAGCCTAGGACTCCGACTTGAACCTCTAACTCTCTGATGAACCACTAGACCAAGCCATTCGTTGACAAATTGGTTGGTTTGAATTGATGAAAAATATCCTGTTAATAATTTGCTATGTAAATTATAACAAATATTAGCACTGGGCAGAAAACAATGTAGCAAAAATCTACACCATCCTTGATCGTGAATTTCATTTCTAGGCAGCCGAGGCCATATCAAATATTTATTTGATGAATGATTGATTGATTTATTCATTCATTCATTCATTCATTCATTCATTCAGTCAGTCAGTCAGTCAGTCAGTCAGTCAGTCAATCAGTCAGTCAGTCAGTCAGTCAGTCAGTCAGTCCGTCAGTCAGTCAGTCAGTCAGTCAGTCAGGCAGTCAGGCAGTCAGGCAGTCAGGCATTCATGGATGTATTTATTCATTCATGTATTTTCTAATTGAATGATTCATTATTTATGTATTATCTCCCTTGTGCAGGATGTATGCCCTGCAGAGGCTGCGGGACTGTGGTGCATTCATCACAACCAGTGAGGCCATGCTACTGGAGATGGTCAGGGGCTCTGCTCATCCAAAGTTCAAAGAAATCCAGAAACTCATCGCTACCTCAGCCCCGGATTCTGGCCTTCTGGATGGAAAATGATCAAAGAACAATCAAAGTATTCTTGAGAGTTTCTGATTTATAACCTCTTCATTGCATACTTTGACTAGGCTCTGATTTATAACCTCTTCATTGCATACTTTGACTAGGCTCTGATTTATAACCTCTTCATTGCATACTTTGACTAGGCTCTGATTTATAACCTCTTCATTGCATACTTTGACTAGGCTCTGATTTATAACCTCTTCATTGCATACTTTGACTAGGCTCTGATTTATAACCTCTTCATTGCATACTTTGACTAGGCTCTGGCAAGGCTGGAGAATCAAGTTGTGAACATCATTACATCCTCATTGATGGATAGTTATCAAGAACCAGCAAATCTGTTCTTGATATTTTATGATCCAATTTAAGTTTAAAGGCATCCAGAAACTCCATTGCTACTTCTGATCCTGATTTGGGTCTTCTCGATAGATAGTTATTAATGCTGCTAGACTTGAACCCTCCTGATGGAAATTAAACCAGTATTTGTTTTAAAAAAATGCAGATCATATCTTCTTTTAAAGATTTGAGTGATATGATCATGAACATAATATTTAAATTATATTGAAAGAGATTTTAAAAGAAAATACAGATTAACATGTAGACAACAAACATTCTCATATGAGAAATGTTATAACACCAATAACAATGGCCGTTTAGTTTAATGTGCATTCATGATATATTGAATCCAAAGTAATGATGTTGCATTTCAGCACTTCTTGTAAACAAAATGATTAACTAAAGTAATAGTAATTATTGTTAGTATTTGTTATTAGATTGTTTGCATTTGAAATAGTAATTGTCCTAGATACATGTATTATGATTGATATTTCTGATAAGTTGATATTGTGCATAGGCTACGGACTAGGTAAAAGTTCTCAAGAAAAGCAAAGAAATATCATAACACAATCATAGTACATGGGCAGTCTACACTATTTCATGAGCAAACTCTCCATCACAAGAGTGATTGTAAAAGGTCTGTCTGAGATTTGCCCACTCTCTCAATCCCTCTCAAATTAGCTAGATTATGATACACAATTGATTTTCTTCACTGATGAATTTCAAATCAAAATACTGGATACCAATTCCTTTGATTAAATGAATAATCACCCTCGTTTTTTTGTTACATAAATATTAAAACAGAATGTTTATATGAAAATAATTTCATGCTAAGAATGGGAGCTTGTAATAGACCATAGTCCATTGTTGTATGTATGTTTGGAAAAGAATTTCTGCACAAAGTGTGCTGTTTTTATGATTGTGTGTAATTTGTAATTATTGTCATAGCAATAAATATTTGTTTGAGATTATATCAATGAATGCACTTGTTTCCCATATGTTAATTTTTCTGCTGTAAACTTGAAAGGGATCTAGAAACATGGTTGACACGTACACAAACTGACAAAGGGTTGCTAACATGTGTATTCCTGTGATATCCACTCAGTGATTTGTGAAAATCCCATTGAAATTTTGTGTCATTGGAATAGTAATAATTGAAAATGCAGAGATTGATACATTCACTAACTCGTCGCACTGACTTTGTACACAGTTGAAATTCTCCACTAGAGAATTTCAAATTCAATTACTTCAATCAAGCACATCTTTTGTACAAAAGATACATTTGGAAAACCAAAACCTGTTCCTGTCCTTGATAATACAAATACAACGAGCTGCATGTATGTGAGATGTTGACAATGTTACTTGATCCCTTTAAGGACACA
>JBAMJV010005769.1:57500-158288 GCA_037951105.1 Echinarachnius parma
TTGTGTGTTTAACTGACCAGTTCCTGATTGGTCGGTGCCTCGGGTGGATAGCAACACCTGCAGCACGAGCACCAGAGCTTGCCACCGCCGAGGTGATCAGCTCGAAGAATGAGAAGGTGATCGCGCATATATCGACTATGAACGATCCCAACTACATTAGGTAAAAGAAAAGGCGAAATAAAACAATACAAAAAAAAATGAATTGAACCAAATCATATGTAATGAAACACACAAAAAGAGCAGAGTTTAATGATAATTGATATCTGCAATCATTACGCGAGAGCCAAGATGATCAGTTAAAGTATGAGCGTAAATCGTATAAAGAGAAAATGGTAAAGCACATAGCGATTACTATCGATCCTAGTTACATGAAAAAGTACAAACAAATACAAAAGTTACAACCTTACTAACAAAAACACACGTGGTGAATAAGCAAATATAAAGCAGCCATTAAAGGAATAGTTGAGTTTCGGTACAGAGGGCGCTACACGAAATATTTGTTGCGAGATAATGAAAAACTGAGTGTCAAATTTGAAAGAGCATACACCGCTGAGGAGATGGCGATCACACACAAATCGATTATAATTAACGATCCCAACTATACTGCATTTAGATCAGGGCACATTAAAACAATAAAAAATACATTAAATCTACTCTACCAAAGACACTACAAGGGGAAGACTGGACACTTCGGGGATTTTGTGTAACGCTGAATTTCGTACATGGGGAAGGGCGCCCCTAGCGTTGGGTAGGTTAACTTCTTGTTGTTTTCGCGCGTAGCCATTGAAAACACAATAGGGAACTGGTAGTGAAGTATCAAATTCCTTCTTATTTTTGCTTTTTTATCTCAAAATGTACGTACACCAAATATTAAAAGGAGTTTGTTTCTAAGTGTGTTTACAGGTGAAAATTTCCAGGAAATATTTAATAGTAGACATGCAGAATCAACATTCACGTACAAGTTTCTTTGCTTGCTGTTAAAAAATAACTCATGTACATCATCAGGATTGTTGCTGTTACCTGTGTCATGGTTTGAAATCAAAATAGTAACATTTATTTGAATACCTCTTTTCTCTTTATATGAAGAATTGTTGTTAACAAGAGTGTCACATCCGAAACACAAGCATTTTGTTAACTGTCATATCGGAAATGCGATGCCTCAAAAAATCCAAGTCAAGTTAAAGTCATGCAGGAAATCTGGTTCCTCTTTTCACTTTCTTCTCCAAATTCGCAGATTAAAACATAATATTCACTTCTCATTTTCTATGCAAAAAACTACAGAAAAAAAAGAAAAATAAGATATGCAGGATCATCTTTGTTGACAAATTTGCTAAAATAGCAGAAATATCAACAACAAAAAAGTGTGCCTTATATGTCTGCATATATTTCAAGTTCATACTGTCTTCTAGTAATCTAAATCCTGATATCCACATGGACAGGAGTTAATTTCATTAATTTTTTGTCCCTAGTTTGATTTATAACATTTCATTCAATATGAAATATGAAATTGTATGTGAAAATGTTATATATCAAACTAGGGACAAAAAATTAATGAAATTAACTCCTGTCCATGTGGATATCAGGATTTAGATTACTAGAAGTATGAAATTGAAATATATGCAGACATATAAGGCACACTTTTTTGTTGTTGATATTTCTGCTATTTTAGCAAATTTGTCAACAAAGATGATCCGGCATATCTTTTTTTTTCTTTTTTTTCTGTAGTTTTTTGCATAGAAAATGAGAAGTGAATATTATGTTTTAATCTGCGAATTTGGAGAAGAAAGTGAAAAGAGGAACCAGATTTCCTGCATGACTTTAACTTGACTTGGATTTTTTGAGGCATCGCATTTCCGATATGACAGTTAACAAAATGCTTGTGTTTCGGATGTGACACTCTTGTTAACAACAATTCTTCATATAAAGAGAAAAGAGGTATTCAAATAAATGTTACTATTTTGATTTCAAACCATGACACAGGTAACAGCAACAATCCTGATGATGTACATGAGTTATTTTTTAACAGCAAGCAAAGAAACTTGCACGTGAATGTTGATTCTGCATGTCTACTATTACATATTTCTATTAATATATTCTATTAAATATTTTCACCTGTAAACACACTTAGAAACAAACTCCTTTTAATGTTTGGTGTACGTACATTTTGAGATAAAAAAGCAAAAATAAGAAGGAATTTGATACTTCACTACCAGTTCCCTATTGTGTTTTCAATGGCTACGCGCGAAAACAACAAGAAGTTAACCTACCCAACGCTAGGGGCGCCCTTCCCCATGTACGAAATTCAGCGTTTCATTGATCGCTGTACAAAACCGGCGCAGTGTCCAGTCTAGTGTCTTTGACTCTACCTATACTATATGCATTTCTTACCATGTAGCTGTTGTACCGGCTGGGATGAAAAACTGCACAAATTCAAACATTGATAGAAAATAAACATAGTACGTCAACATGGTTTAGGTATGTGAGTATCATTTTATAAATTAAAAACAAAATCAAATTCAATTGTTAATGATTAATTTACGCAGGGTGGCTGGTAAACCCGACATTGTCCCACTAGTATTCGCCAAAGAACAAGATATACCCAACCAGAGTTGCTGATCTTTGTTCCTATTTCCTCGGTAAAAGATTCTCGAATTGGGAGACCAGTCGTTTGTCTACCGTCTATTTATTGGACGAAATTTATACCTTTTTGTGAAATTTATATTTGTAGATTAGACACTCTATTCCATAAAAACAAACAGTGAATTAGAAAACAGATAATATTGGAATCTTGATTAATTTAGTAATGGACGCAGCGGGGCAAGTTTTATTATTTTGTTAAAACTATTTTACCAATTTTAAATAATTATAAATTATGCCATGTGTATCCATTGTAATAACACAATCTAATTCAATGATTTACTATGATGCGCAATTTAATTTGTGCAATAGATATTCTGATACTTGAAGTAACAAACCATAAATTGTTTACTTTTAAAGTGCAATGGCATTTGCAAATTGAAAGACATTAAACAAATACATTCAAAAGTCACGCATTCTTACATCGAACAGTTTGACACACGACTCCGTTGCAGAAAGAGTTGCAATCGATTGTAAGTTGCAATCAATTGTAAGTCTGATCATGTGACTAAATGTGCAAATCTGATTCCGAAGGTTCGTTATTCCGAACACACACATTTCGTATACCGGAATTTCGTTAATCCAAAAATGAAATCGGGTTCGATATTCCAAAGGTTCGTTAATTCGAAAATGAAAAGGGGTTCGTTAATCCGAAAATGAAATGAGGTTCGTAAGTCCGAAAATGCAATAGGGTTCAGTTCGTTAATCCGAAAATTGAACTTGTATTGAACCTTTCGGATAAACGAACCTCATTTAATTTTCGGATTAACGAACCTCATTTCATTTTCGGAGAAACGAACCTTCGGAATAACGAGCTGTAACCGTTCCACCGAGGCCTCACCGGCTTGAGTATTATACATGTAGCTAGCCGATCTAACACGCGCGGCGGGGTTTGCGTGTGCCTTGTATAATGTTTCAAACATTTAAATTAACATTCGTCGGCGATATCGATCTTTTACCATAGATCTAAATTGAAAATTAATCAATTAAAAGGCGGTGTTGTTGTCAAATTTGTATAATCCTATATTAGTTTTTAAATTTCACATGGTCGGTGATAAAAAAAGGCATACATTTCATTATGTTTGTGTAGGGCGTTTCCCGATACTGTCATTTGGCTTTCACAATCGATTGCAAGTCTTTCTGCAACGGGGATATGAAAACATATAACATATTCATTAAAATAAAGTAATACTAGAACTCTGACAAATCTAGAATAAAAGAAACCAAAATATGCTAATAAATCAATTCATTACCATTGGGGACCAAACGCGATGATCTAATGTTTGGGTAAATGTTACAAGACCTAATACTGACAGGAACGATTAAAACAAACGTAATCATTTTGTTGAATACTAGTTAACGTTATACTCGTACAATAATGTCAACAAGTACGAATAAATCAACATACGGGCACATCGATCATAGGAAAGAGCCTGGACCAAAACAAAAACAAGCAGATCGAGTCACACGGGAATTCAAAATATGCCATAATTTCGTTATATTTTTTTGTAGAAGATTGGAATAAATATAAATGAATACAAGAACTTACAAGGATCGAGCCCCAGACGGGCATATCGATGATAGTGAAGAAGCTTGAATACAAGAACTTACAAGGATCGAGCCCCAGACGGGCATAGCGATGATAGTGAAGAAGCTTGGATACAAGAACTTACAAGGATCGAGCCCCAGACGGGCATAGCGATGATAGTGAAGAAGCTTGGATACAAGAACTTACAAGGATCGAGCCTCAGACGGGCATAGCGATGATAGTGAAGAAGCTTGACTATATACAAGAACTTACAAGGATCGAGCCTCAGACGGGCATAGCGATGATAGTGAAGAAGCTTGACTATATACAAGAACTTACAAGGATCGAGCCTCAGACGGGCATAGCGATGATAGTGAAGAAGCTTGACTATATACAAGAACTTACAAGGATCGAGCCTCAGACGGGCATAGCGATGATAGTGAAGAAGCTTGACTATATACAAGAACTTACAAGGATCGAGCCTCAGACGGGCATATCGATGATAGTGAAGAAGCTTGAATACAAGAACTTACAAGGATCGAGCCCCAGACGGGCATAGCGATGATAGTGAAGAAGCTTGGATATACAAGAACTTACAAGGATCGAGCCCCAGACGGGCATAGCGATGATAGTGAAGAAGCTTGGCCAGAAGAAGGAGGACACCCCGACACCTATCAGTATTGACCCGTTCACCATATGCAACAATGCCAGTGGCCTAAAGAGAAATGGAAAGAAAATGTTGTAAAGATTTGCGCAAATGGTCAAGATATCGAGTCATCGGATCAAACACGTTTCACGGAATGATATAGGAGTAGCAGGCGGAAGGCGGGGATGCGGGACGCGCATAATGTTTGTACACTGTATATATACGTGACCCGTCCTTTTAGCCGAAAGTCCCGAAAAGCGCGCTGGTAGACCAAGACTAGTAGGGGCGTCGATAAATATATTTCAAACACGTATACTAACTGAATACATGATTCAAATAATATAATTTCAACATCAAATTTCGTTCGGTAAACGTGGCAGGGCGCAGCTCAAGTTGGGCTCGAGATCCTCTTGGCATGGGCTCGAGATCCTCTTGGCATGCTTGGTGTGGGTTTGAAACCCACCAGGGTTTGTATTTTTTCCTTTTTTCTCTTCCTTATTTATTTTGAATTCAATTATTCCTTCCTAACATAATGAAGTTCTGAAAAAATTACAACTAGATTTGTGCATCCTCCCTCTTTTATATGTCACAACAAATCAAACTTTATTTGATGGACCACTAACAGAATGCATTTCTGCGTGATATTTGTTAATACATGTATTCATTTTTCTTTTATTGATATAGACATCTGGTTTGTCTTGTGAATATTTTGACATCTTGGACAATTGCAAGTTACCATGTTAGAGCTTTGAGGGCGAATCGCAATAAACAAATCGGCAAGCCTCGCAATACGTTCTTACAATATTAAAGTTGTTTTCATAATGACATTATCATTACATAAACAATATGTGATTAATAAATCTCTCAGTATTTCTCTAATAATTATGACTTAAAATTGGTACTTTATTTTTAATTTTAGTTTAATTTATGAGAAACGTAAAGCAAACATGATCTAGAATTATAAATATACATGTATTAACAAATATCTTGTCTAACTCGTTCAGTATAGATAAGCAATCGATTTCAGTTGTGTATGATTGATGACGCATTCGCATTTACGATCGATACTCTTGGTGTTGTAACTCGTAATCGTTTTTAATCAAACGCAAAACCTTCGGCTAGAAGTAGGTGGTTGGAATTGCGGTCTCAAAATAATTACCGGTATTTAAAAAAATGTTTTATATATTTCCAAACTCATGGGTGGAACACCCTATCAGCCAGAGACTGGTTTGTGTAGGGGTCCTTACAATAATAAAAAAATATATAACACAGTTAAATCGTTTTACATTACAATAATACATCTTAATACAATTACTACGCTATCTACATTAAAGGGGTAACTAGTACAGTTTTGGTAAGGCTGAAGTTTAGTAACCAAACCGGGACAGTAACATTATAAACTAATAGTTATAACTCCACCATGCTAGAAAGGTATACAAAATTACAAACGACTTAGTAAAAAGCCCATTATCATTCAAAAAGAGCACAAGAGAGCGCTCTCTAAAAAGGCATTGGTTTTAACCATTTTTCATACAAAATTATGACTTACTTTGACTTAGTAGCTCCCGCGTCGTCCGACGCATGAGGCGGTCATCACTCTCCAGCTGGGTCTGTCAGCAGTTAGAGTCTTAATGTCTTTCCAACTTGTAAGGCTGCCTTTGAGATCTTGTTGGATGTTTTGCTTCCAGTTCATTTTGGGCCTGCCCCTTCGTCTTCTACCCAGGGGGGTCCACCATAGAGCTTGGTTTGCTAGACGATGTTTGCATGTGATGTTTTATTGAAATCATGATTGAATAGAGAGATCATCAACAACTATTTAAAAAACGCTTTTGAATTAAAAAAAAAAAGTGTATGCATTTTTTTAGATTTTTTGAAAAATTAATCTAATTATTTGGGCCCCAAATAATTATAAGATAATAAATTATATATTTATTGATATTTCAGCCGTTTCTGGACCGATTTTGACCAAATAAAGTTTATTCTGCCATTAAAATTGCATGTTCTCTCAAATTCGACACTTAGTTTTTCATTACCTAACAAAAAAATTGTGATGTGCAGCGCCCTCTCTACCAAAACTAAACTACCCCTTTAAACATTTCAGGACAAGACAAAAAGAAATGAAAAGAAAAGAGAAGAAAAGAACAGAATTGGTGTCTCTTGCATTGCTAAAGAATATCAAATAGAAATTAATCACCCAAACTATACTCAGATCGATTTTACCCGACAAGCGTGATCACGCGGTATATCTTATTTAATTTTTAAATGGTATTTCTTTTAAACACATGTTGCAGCAAACCAAACAAGCTGAATTACACGTGCTAAACATTAAATCAAAAACAAACAATTTAATTTGAATAAACAAGAACAATAATTGTGCAATGCAAATGTAATGTCTGAAAACACCGTTCCCATCTATAGACTAGACGAATTAATCAGACAGACATTTTAATATTATGACAAAACCAAATGTACGTAGCCTATCTTAATCTTACATTGGCAAAATAAAAGTATGATGCTTAATTTACTTACAATACTAACTATAATATGACTTATGAAGATGAATAATTACAACACATTTTCATAACTGTATTGCCATTTGGTTCGTAACACTATGGGAGTACTTTCCCTTTGCTTTGCCTCATTACATTTGTTGATGCTATCATCCCTGTAAGTCAAGAGGCTTACTGTGTGGTTGTTATTTCTTTTATGGGTTCCAAAGCCATCCAGTTCTTTCTTTTTTCTTTCTTTTCTGGATCTTGCATTATTATAATTCCTGTTCTTCTTTTTTTTTTTCTTTCGACGTGTTCTCATTTATTTGATCGTAATTCTACTTTTTATTATTCTGAGAGGGCGCCCTCGGAAAATTGTATTTCTGTGAAAAAAAACGTTGTGCTTGCGAAATTTTCGTTTACCGTCAAACTTCAGTCATTTTCACACGAATATAATTACTGGTAAGTCTCAATATGCTTTAATATTCATTATAAGTCATGTAAGTATACGGCAAGTCTGTGTTTAGATGTTTTTGTGTGTGATTTAAGTGGATCTTGAAAGAAAATGCTTTCTCAAACTACATGACGTGATCAGTGTTGGCCCCATGCATTGAATTGCGTGTTATTGTTTACCACATATCGCAGCATTGATTTTTTGCGTGTTCTGCAGTCTCCAGTCTGGAACTACTGCTTATAATTATAATAATCTCAGTCCGTGTCTTGTAATCTTGGCTCGGGCATCAAACAACTGATTTGAGAAACTCATGCTAAATGTTATTATAGGATGTTAAGTAGGACTAATGTTAAGATCAAAATGGCAGCAGCAGTGATATGATAATGATTGATAATTTGTATTCGATAAATGACGATAGTTGATAAATTTGAATAAAATCAATTTGTTAAATTGTTTGACTTGTTTGACTTTGAAAATCAACTGATCAATTTTGTTTGAATTTGTTTGACTTTAATTAATGCGTCATATCTGCCACACATAGGTTCATTACAATAGCGTTGTGCGGAGATCAACCTCTTCCGCCCGCTGCACTATCCAACGGAAACAATTTTTTTGTCGGCTGTTTTCTCCCTCAATTTACCAGCAAATGCAAAAAACTTTCGTTTATGTGATCCACAATTCATATACTTTGATAATAATTACCGACTTTGTTGTTTTGAAGACCGCAAAATGTAGAAATAAAATGATTATTTCCCGTCCGTTTTCCTTACCGATGCGTCCTAAAACACGCCGGTCAACATGTTGAACGGCAACAGTGTACAAATGGCTGGTATTGTTATCTCCAGCGCATTAGCATATATTGCGTGTAAATGGTTCACCTGAGTGAACCATTAACTTTGTAGATGTGATATCTGCTGCATTATAGATAGATTAATTATTCAGACAGACATTTTAGTCTTTGAGTTTGAACATTCAACATTATTATGACAAAACAAAATGTACGTAGCCTCTCTTCCATTGGCAAAATATAAGTATAATGCTTAATTTACTTACAATACAAAATATAATATAAAATAACAAAACAGTTACATGATTGTAAGTAACATGCCAACATGAATAAATAAAATTACACCTAATTTGTATTACACACTAGTAGTAATGTCTTAATAATATTTAACAAATATTTTATTCTTTTTATTTCTTTCTGCATGATATTTATAAATTTATGAGCTGATTGAATCCAAACTGTCATCATGCCAGAGTTAATATGCTATTCTTTTTTTCCACATGATATTAAATAGAAACTGGTGACTGTGAGGTGATTGCAACGAGGCAGTCATCATGCCGGAGTTAATCCCTTCGGTGGCGGCGCCGTCAGATCGGTCAGAAGCCAACGAGCCTGAGAAGACGGATGCTCCGGTATCCAAGCCCCTGGTGGGCATCATCTATCCTCCCCCGGAGGTCAGAAGTATCCTTACTCTAATGCATTATAATGCCAGCGTCTTCCATACAAGTTACTATTTATAATGGAGTACATAATGGAATTGTGTTAAGATTTCTATGTATTAATGTAAATGCCTGATACTGCCACAAGTGGACAGATAGAGGTGTCTGGAAATGATGGATTATAACTATTATCTTGAAATGAATTCACAGATATGCAATATGACTAACCATTTATTCAAATATGTTGATGTTATGACAAAACTTGTAAAGTTAATTAGACTTTGTTAAACCATAATGTGAATAGAAACCACCTTTCTACATTCTAGCCAATTCATTTCCACATTTTGCAAGATTTTACAAATTCTGTTCAATTTTACATAGCAACTTCGCAAGAGTGATTCACTGAGTTGATCAGTAACAAATAATGTTAACAATTTGTATTTATAATTATTATTGCAAATGTACACATTTCCAGATATTCATATTGCAACAAACAAGCAAAATATACATGGTGGAAAGTTGGAAATCAAATTAACATACATGAAGTTAAACAGTTGTTTACAAAGTCTGCTCAACTAGTAAAACTTATTTCAAACTGTTGGACTAGTTTACTGTTCAAACAGAATGAGTTTTGCCTTGTGTCGCAGCGGAGCAATTAAAAGCAACAAATATTCTTGGATGCCCATTCAAGCAAGTTAATTCACCATTAAGGGCATTTTTGTGGCCATAAATAAGCTTGATTTTTACTCACAATTGGGCCATTGGTCAATTGCTATTTACATTTGTAGGCCATTGGTCTAGACTATTGCCTATTGGTCTATTGCTATTTTTGAATCGGTCTATTGGGCCAAGCCTGTTTGAAGATGTTTGGCTTTACAGTGGTCTCAGCTTAATGGGGTAGGATTTGACCAATCATTTCCTAAATTCTTCAGATGTTTAGAAAATTTGCGCTACCTTATTAGGTAACCTGTTGACCCCTTCAGAAGTGGTCCAGAAAATACTCGGGCAATGATCTACATGTATAATGCATGTTCTGGGCTCTGTTACATAAAGATTCATGATTAATTGTACGATTGATCAATTGATGGTACAATCAATTAATTGGTCTTAAACTCTTAATTAGTCGTACAATCAATTGATTGATGTACGATTAATCATGAATCGTTATGTTACAGAGCCCTGAATGGTTTAATAAGGTAAAATTGTGTGTAGCAAAAACTAACCATGAAGCACAGACCACTGTATCACTGTATACTTGTTTGTTTATAGATAAAGACAACATTGTATTTGAGGAAGTGGTTGTTATCATTCCTGAACCCACGATCTCTCAGATATCGTGGACAAGACTGGCAGCTTTGTGGCCAGAAATGGTGAGTGTTGACTTTCATTTCTATATTTGATCCAAATTTGGAACTAGAATTCTTCTGCAAAACAAAATCTCCAATATTATAATATATTTGTTTTAAGTGTACTTGGAAATGATGACTTTTACTTGACATACTAAATACCTAAGTTGTAACAATTGCATGCTTTGCATTTCAGAATTCATCAGACGAAAAGTGTTACAATTCTAGATTCTTTTAAAAGAATTACATGCATATTTTTGTTCTTTCTTTTTTTCAAGGACCTTGGATTCGTCAGAACAAAATCTGCTATGCCAAATTTAACTTCTTGAATCCCTTACCAGGAGGTATTGTTTGAACTGGATTTTTTAAAACGATGACCAGTACTGGATATATACTAAAGACTCAATTTGTGATAATTACATGTTTCTCTATTGTCTCTCCAGGACCAGAATTTGAAACCAGGATTAAAAATCTCGAATGCCAAGTTTAACTTCATGAAACCTGGTGACCCGTACCATGCATACTACAAACACAAAGTGGATTAATTGCTGATTTTGTTTAAGTTGCACATATTTTTGTAATTTCTTGTTTGGAATGGACCTTGAAACAATAACCTGCACCACACATTCTTATATAGACTAACAGTGTTCCAATGCTAGATCTTATTTTACATGAATTACATGAATATTTGTGTGTTTTCTTTCTTTAGGACCCGAATTTGAAACCAGGATTCGTCAAAATGAAATCTCGAATGCCAAGTTTAACTTCCTGAACCCTGGTGACCCGTACCATGCTTACTACAGACACAAGGTCAAGGAGTTCCAGGAGGGCAGGGCAGTGGAGCCTGTTGGGGCTCCACCGATCAAGGTAATAACACTCACATTACCATTCTATTGTGTGTCGTACACAAAAAGCCAGCTCATGCCAGCTCATGCATTGTCTATGTACACTGTGCAGCCAGGAATTTGTGCATGTAGCGTGTTAATTGCAATATTACCTAGATGACCATTTACATTGTAGATGTGGATAGGACAAACTCTTAAAGGGACTTAGTAACATTGTCCAAATCCTCAAAATAAATTTTTCATTCTAGCGGTGCCCTCATACCTTGTTGTATTCATATTACCAATAAAATCATGGGAAAGGTTTCGGTTTTTCAAATTTCCCTTTCGTTACAAAGATATGTACGATCGAAGTATTCAGATAAGAAAAACTCCGGGCGAGTTTTTCTTCTGTGTACAAAGTGAGTGCAGTGAGTTATTGAATATCACTTTGCATTTTCGCTCATTACTTGGCCATGCAATGTCCATTTGACTTGAAATTTTCACACAATACCCTGTGGACATATGAGATAACAATAATATACATTGCATCAACCATTCATCACTTTTTGCACATGTCAACAAAGTTACTAGATCCCTTTAAGGGTATTGTACCCCCTTTCTAGGCATGGTTAAATCCAGTAAACTGCTGCAGGCATGGTTAAATCCAGTAAACTGCTGCAGGCATGGTTAACCCTAAAAAGACTGTGGGGGGGGGGGGGGGGGGGGGGCCGATTTAGCCCCCCCCTCCTCTATTTTCGCGATAACTTCGCAATGCTTAAATATTTTATGCTGCGACTTCATGACTTTTATCCTTAGTCTTGCGCATCTTTTGATACCAAATTTGCGCACACCGGGTCAACGGTCCAGGTGTTATGTAACATTTTGCGATCGTGTTTCACTGAAAATTTGATTTTTTGTTAATTCTTCCATAACATAGAGTTTTTAGATGCACCTTTTATGTTGCAGTTTTATACCCATCTTTTCACATGTACTGTTAGTATTCCCATTTGGCATGGTGAATAAAACTTATTGCATTCTCATTTGCATAAAACAATACAATATATAAAGAATAATACAAAGAAAAACAAAGAAAAAACATAGAAACAGTAAAACTAAATCAATTTTCATGATTATCCTGTTGTTATCTTACATACATGTCAACACTTATGAATAGATTGAAAGTGGCATTACTTCTAGTTCCATTGACAACATAAAAAACAATAACATGCATAAAAAAATACAATTTTTGCATAATTAATTAGCTCTAATTAGCATAATCTAATTAATTTTGTTTTTGCAACTATGCAATATTGTAGATCTCATGGACATCTATCACCATGCCAAATTTGGAGTCGATCTTAGTTTCGGTTGCCGAGAAAAATGCAAAAATAATTTTTTTTTTTGTTTTTTTTTTGCATAATTAAAGGGCAATGAAACCCAAGCAAAATGTTGCTTTCATAGTCTTGAAGAGATTTAGAAGAATAATCTCTGAAAGATAGAGCATAATCGGGTAAGAAACAAGAAAACTACGGCTCTTTGAAGAGGTCCATTTATTCCTATGGGGAACTCAAAATGTCAACGCACTCTGATAAGTGTGTGGACAACTCCCCATATGTTTTGTACACGAATGTGCCCATTTTTACAGTTTTCTTCATAGTCACATTTTTCCATTCCGCCAACTCATGATATGTTATGTATAAAATCATTCTACAAAACATGTTGAACTCGAACGAAGGGTAAACATAAATTTTGAGAAAATTGAACAAAACTGAAATTTTGTGTACAAAATGTATGGGGAGTTGTCCACAACTTTGCCAGAGTGCGTTGCCAATTTGAGTCACTCAAGAAATACATGGCTCTTTTCAAAGAGCCATAGTTTTCTTATTTCTTGACCGATTGTGCTCAAATTTTCAGAGACTATTCATTATATTTAGTGTCTTATAGTGCACACAACAATTTGTCTGGATTTCATTGTCCTTTAATGAGGCCAAAATTTTTTTTTGTCTGATTGGCAACCAAAAATTAGGGTAGGTCGGTCGGGATTTTTTTAATTTTTAATTTTTATTTATTTATTTTTTTGTCAGCACAAATACACAAAAACACACACATAACACATCGAAATTCCAAATTCTATTGCAATTTTTTTATTTTTTAAATTTATTTATTTATTTATTTTTATTACAAATAAAATTCAGAAAAAACCTCTAGGGTCGGCGTGCATTAGCGCCGGTATTTTTAGGGTCGGGCGGGTTACGCCAATCCAACAATTTATTTTTCATGGCCTGAGCTCTAATTAGCATATTGTAGCATATTCTAGCATATTCTAATTTGTAAAAAAAAATTAACTATGCAATTGTGTTGATCTCATGGACATATCTATCACCATGCCAAATTTGGAGTCGATTGGAGTTTCGGTTGCCGAGATCTTGGGGGGGGGGGGGGGTCCTATTAGCCCCCCCCCCCCCCCCTCCCCAGTTTTTTAAAGGTTCCTAAAGGCATTGTGTCACTTTTGCTGTTCTTCTATCTATTTTGTAAGAAAGAGCCTATAATACATACAGAACTCAACAGATGATGGATGAATGCATAGAAGAATGAAGGAAGGACAAGTTTGAATAACTGAATGAACTGATTAATGAGAACATGTAGATGGATTGATAGAGACGGGCAAATGAATAAATTTACCAAAATTATCCCCTTTTTAAAATTTGCAAGTTGCTACTGCCCAGGCCAAGTCTACAGTACTGGCAGAGTCTGTGATACCTACACAACTTGAAAGGATGGCACAACAAACATGAATAGATATACAAATAATACACGGTCTTGAGTGCGTTGTGTAAATGCATTGCACTCGAGGCTATGTTAGCTGTGCGTTGCGCACGAGGTGTAGCCGAGTGCGCATGCGCACAGCTAACATAGCTGAGAGTCGATGCATTTACATGACTGCACGATAACAAGGCCGTAGTATTATTTGTTTTATAAAACAGGCTCAACCACGGATTGTTTTATTTTGCTAGATTATTGAAAACAGGCTCTCCACAATTAATAACCAAGTCCATCTACTCTCTAGAGTGTGAGTTTATTAGGAATTTACCAAATTAATCATCACTAGAGTGCACTCGCGGGGCACTCGCTTCACTGAATTTGACTGCAGCTCAGCAGATCAAATGCAGTCGCCGAAAATCCGAAAATTTCCCCGTTAAAAGTGAGAATTATCAAAGAATTGTATGCATTTCCATTCCAAAACTTCCCAATATCAAACCACATACCATATAATTTACGAATCTGCTAAGATTTATTTACTACAGAGCACATTATTTACAGAACGAAGCATTTTCCATCTTTTTTTTTATCACTTTCGCAAGTTTGACTTCGTAGAACTATGTCAACAAGCATTGTGACGTCACAGCCGTGCAAATATCGCGCAACAAAAAGTGACAACACATGTGTGTTACGCTTTTTCTTGTTTGTTTGTTGAAATTTAATGAATAGTCACGTGACTGGATTTAACCAATCACGTTACTGAATTTACCAGAGCCGTTTTATAATAGATGATTTAATGCACATACAATGAACAGATGGGATTACTGAATGAAGAATTCCATTAATGATTGGATGGGGTTAAATGAATGAATGAATCAAAATAAACAATCCTTTTTTCGGTTGCTGTTTGGCCGCCACCCAGCCCAAGCCTGCACAGCTAGCAGAGCCTGTTATATAGGTCTAAGGAACATGGCAGATACTGGGTGGATAAACAAAGGAATTAATAGTTCCAAGGGTTAATGAATGAATTAATTAATACTGAATAACTGTACTATACTTTAACTTTGATCAAGACTTTCCAATCATTAATGAATGAATTAATCAAACCAAACGATCCTCTTTGTTTTTTTCTCAGCTGCAAGTTGCCGTCACCCAGCCCAAGGCTGCACTACTAGCAGAGCCTGTTATTCCTAAGGAACTAGAAATATGTTTGGTGAATGAATAAATGAATGAGTACTACAATACATACATGTCAGAAACGTGTCATTGGATCAAGACTTTCCAATTGTGTATCAATGAATTGTTGAAAATAAACTCTCCTTGTTCTCATTTCAGTTGCAAGTGGCCGTCACCCAGGCTCTACTAGCAGAGCCTGTTATACCCAAGGAACCTCCGCCTGAGTTTGAGTTTGTGGCAGACCCTCCAACCATCAATGCGTTTGAACTGTAAGTGAACTCCAGTATAAACATCAAACCTGTATAGAGACCACCTGAGGGAAATAAGAAAAGTGGCCACTGTAGACCAGTGATAGACAGGCTCCATAACAATGTACAGTCAAACCTGTGTGCAGTGACCACCTTAGGGAAACAAGAAAAGTGGCCACTGTAGACAGATTCAATGACATTGATTTTCTCTGTAGAGGATCACTTTTTGTGGCCACTACAGGCAGGTTGGCTGCTATAGTAAGGTGACCATTAAGACAGATTTGACTGTACATACATTGTAGTCAACATTGCATTAGTCAGATCCACTGTGGCTGCCTGTTGGTTGTATGTGTAGTCAACATTGCATTAGTCAGATCCACTGTGGCTGCCTGTTGGTTGTATGTGTAGTCAACATTGCATTAGTCAGATCCACTGTGGCTGCCTGTTGGTTGTATGTGTAGTCAACATTGCATAATTAGTCAGATCCACTGTGGCTGCCTGTTGGTTGTATGTGTAGTCAACATTGCATTAGTCAGATCCACTGTGGCTGCCTGTTGGTTGTATGTTCTCCAGGGAGTTGAATAAATGCACCATGGGCATAGACATGTCATTGATACCCATTCAACTGGGTGGGATGATCTATTCATCCATCCCCCCAGTTGGATAGGTATTACGTAACTCGCTACGCCCGTGAAATGCACCATAATGTGCTGGCTTGAATTGAACCCAGTGAATAGAGTTGTTTCTAAAAATGAGTTGTTTTCCAATTTGGTACATGATAAATAAATCTGTTGATTTGTCTCTGCTACCCTAAGCACTCAAAAGAAATCAATTACTAAACTATGGTTCTAAAGAATACTTGTCGAGCTTTGCAAGTTTATACAAATCATATGGTAAAATCCTATGAAATTACGAACTATGAATTACCTGATGGAATTGATATTGTGGGCATTGTTTGATTGGTTTCATAATCTGTATTTTCCATATTCCACCCTTATCCTAATAGATTACAATTACAACAACTGAATGAAGATATCATTTTTGTTTGACTGTAACAACATTTACAGAAAAAATATACTGTATAGCCTCTCATCAAGACTTTCTATTAATGTTTTACTCCATACAGAGATGTGATAAAGCTGACAGCTCAGTTTGTGGCCAGAAATGGTGCTCAGTTCCTGACTAACCTGATGAACAAAGAGCAGCGCAACTACATCTTTGATTTCCTGCGACCCCAGCACAGCATGTTCAACTACTTCACCAAGCTCGTGGAACAGTACATCAAGGTAAGGTCATCTCTACTCTATTTTCCTTGGATTTAAAGGCATTGTCTGCTAACTCATGAATACTTCCTATGGATTGAAATAGATCAGTGGCCGAGAGCACGATATGACCCAGGACCAGACCTTGTTCCATTGATCTCTAAATATGCCTGTGTAAGCATTTACGGTGGTTGAATGAGTAAGGGTATGTGTGCTCTGCTACGTTCTTTTGAGTTGTATACTATTCTAGAATAATGAAATTGATGAGTTAGAGCCAATGATGCTAATTACCATGGCAAATGTCGCTGGTCCGTAATCGGGCCCCTGGGCCCAGGTGCAATCTGATGGGATTGTGTTACACACTATTGTACACATTCATTAATTTCTACAAAGCTTTTCAATTTTGTACATAAGTTGTTTTTTGGGATCAAATTTTGCAGTCTACTTTTTAAAATGATAAGTATTTGACTATTTGCATAAAGTTAGGAAAATGATAGGACACAATCACATCTAACAAAAATGTCACATTTTAAAGCTCTCTGCTGCTTCTGCTTCTGCTTAAATAGATCCATGCAATCCATTTTGAATTACTTACAAACAAAAATGAGAACAGTTTACATGTGGCCGGACCGAGCATGGTGGCTTAGCGGTTAGAGTGTCCGCCTCAGTCAGAACCCAGACCGGGTCATACCAAAGACTTTAAAAATGGTACCTTCTGCCTTCTAGCCAGGCGCTCGGCATTTATAGAATGGAGAAGGGAAAGTTAATCACACGAGTTATAGAGGCACGGATTTTCCGCGATCGCGGAAAATCGCGGAATTGACCATTTGAAACGGAAAATCGCGGAAAACCTCTTTTTCCTCAAAAATTCATATTTTGTAGTAGAAAACTATCAGAAGAAAACAAATGACAAAAAAGTACAAGAAAGACGATGTCGAATGCAACTTACAACGACAAGAAATCCGCTGCGTTTATTATGACAGCTGATCTAGCGCGGTGCGGCGAGTACGGCATACGATCGACGTCATAGACTAGCTACCCCGGCGCGCCCCGACCCCGCAGCTAGCTGCTATCAGTCAGAGCTAGCTGCGCCGTACCATGTCACCCATGTACGTAATATTAATACTGCACATGGATTAAACGATTCTCAAACGTTGACATCCAGTCCGCCCTCTATCGGTACAGCCCGCCATATCACTCGTTTACTTTGCGTGCAGGTTATGGGTCTCATTTCGTACGCGAGATATCCATCCGCCGGGAATTGGGGAATTCCCCAATTCCCGGCGGATGGATATCTCGCGTAAGAAAAAAGACCCGATAAGCTGCACGGAAAGTATACAAGTGAAGTGTTAGTGTCAGACTTATTCGTGTCGTTGTACTGATATGATGTAAGCTTCAGTACACATGCAGGTTCGAGGAGTTAGAAAATGTTCGAGATATAATCAGCGCACACGTGTATAACAATTACTTCCGCGTTCGTTCCGGGGTATATACTACGGCTTTGGTAATGGTACGGAATTCGATTACGACACGACGTCACCACACGCTGATAGTGATACGTATGAAAGCTTGAAGTTGAAGCGAGAGAAAATCGGTAAGTTTTCACAATAAATACCTATATTATTGAATAGCCTAACTACTCTCTGGCCTGTCGTAAGTCATTTCTGATATCAGGCATGACACATTCCCCCAAATTTGGATGATTTGTGGGTGAAAATCATGATTTTACCATACTCATTGAATTTTGTATAGAGTTTGATGGTAAACGGAATTTGCAGTTTTTCACATGTACAAAGTCTATGGCAAAACGGAATTTCCGTTTTTCAGGCAGGTAAAAACGGAATTCCCGATTTTCTGAAACGGAAAAGGCCTTTTTTTGAAACGGAAAATCCGTGCCTCTAGAGTTACCAGAGGAGATAGGCGCCGCCTTATGTGCCAAAATTGGCACAGGAAGGTCTTTAACTTTTTTGTACATGTGGCCATTAGAGCAAGATTACAGGTACTTGAGATTCCTGAATCAGATGCACTGGGCCTTCTGGCCAATGCCCTGCACATGGCACATGATACGCACTAAGCTTAGTGTTGTGAAGGGCGCACAAACTAGCCTCTATGGCAATCCGTGGTGTGGCTTCCCCACGCTTGACCATCTTGGATTAAATAATGAAACTGTCTATGATTACAGTCAATTATTTCAGTGTGTCTGTTGATCGGGGTAATAATAGTATGGAAGGTGCTATGATACTCGCATGAATAGATCAAATAACTGATTATGCTTTATTTCAGGTGCTGATCCCCCCTAAAGACATGGTGAGGAAGCTGTCAGATGAAGGCATTTCAAGGAAGTCTGTGATGGAGCAGGTGACATACCGGGTGGAGTGGGAGAAGCACCAGGAGCGACTCAAGAGGAAGGATGAGGAGGAGAGGGAGAGGGAAAGGGGTAAGTGTTGATCATAGATTGACAGAGCTGCTAAGTCTTCCTGATTTTGCAGAAGACTTCCTGAAAATAGACCAAGATTACTGCATCAGAAAGCCAATCTTTCTGATTATCAAAATATTATTGTCATTAGGTTGTATGCATTTTTATAGATATCTTCCTGATTTCTGATGAGATTTCCGTAGATCTTCCTGATTGTTAAATGTCAATATTGGTAGCTCTGCATTGATGGATGGAGGATGACTTTCAGTGTTTGTAGCTCTGCATTGATGGATGGAGGATGACTTTCAGTGTTTGTAGCTCTGCATTGATGGATGGAGGATGACTGTCAGTGTTTGTAGCTCTGTAATGATGGATGGACGATGAATTTGTTCCTATTAATGCTGTTATCCGATCCGGGAACGATCCGATTTCCCGGCGATAATCGCTTCCGTGCCGGATCCGAGACGGATCCGAGAAATAAATTTTCTCGGTAGAAAATATCGGAAGATTTTGCCGACCCATTTTCTCCAGTAATAATTGAAAATGTGTATGTTTGACAGTCCATTAAGTAGTGTAATTTAAATAAAGAATGGGGGAATCAATATTGTTTACTTTACGAGTGGTTATTTTGGAGAAATTATTGGTTTGTTAATTCGTTTCGCAGTCGAAAATTGAACAGGATGCGCAAAATTGCTAGTCATTTGAACGATATTGCCGACGGAAATGCACACAAAGTTAGGCCGACACTCTCGGGGAGACTTCAGATGTATATCTGTTTGATCGAGCTGATCAGCCAGTGCATTCTAAAAGTGGCTCAAAATACGTATTTTGGTTATTTGCACCATGTTTAAATGTTTTGATATTCTACTTACATGATTGCATGGCGTTTAAAAGCTGAACAGAACAAAACTGATCCCCAAAGCAATGCAAACAACTACTAAAAAAATCGGTAAATAACGTAACAACTATACATAACAGATCGCGGATGAATCCATATCCAGCGTAAGAACAAAGACCTGTACACGAGCGAATATATGCGTGAAACATGCCAGCAGTGCAGTGGCCCAAAACTTGCATGCTGCTACTACCGGTACCGTAACTACTTCAACCTTCCCTCACGAACGAACATGCTTTGGAAATTTATCGATATATTCAGCGCAGTTTTTCATTGTTTTGGGGGTAATTTTTTAAATCTGTTCAGCTTTCAAATGCCATGTTATCATGTAAGTAGACTACCAAAATTGTGTTGATCTCAAAAGGCTAATTTATAGCCACTTTTTGAAGGCTCTCACCAAGAAGATCGTACAAATTTACATGTGATGTTTCCCCGTGACCGGCCGGCTGAGTTCTGTGAATGTGTGGCGCGATGCTGAACAAACGATCGATTTCTAGGCCCAATTCACTTCGGAAAAAATACTTTTCTTGCGAAACTTAGTTAATTCTGAATAGTCTGTAACTGTTTTTCTGTAAAGATTGATATGTGCATGCCTCAAAGCGTCAACATTGTTAATATTATTGGCATATAAAACAAGAAAGATAAGTCTACAACGCTGCATTTTTTTCAGAGCAAATTGCAATATTATTTTTTCCCGAGATCCGATCCGATCCGAGAATCTCGTTGGCGATTTTGAATTCTACCGATCCGAGAACAATCCGGGATTTTTTCTTTACCTAACAGCATTAGTTCTTATACATGATTGTGCAGCAAGAACATGAGGAATTACTAAATAGAATAGATAGGAAAAATAAGTATGTTGTATAGATGAATGTATGCATTAATTGGCAGGGAGATTGGCAGGATAGAATGACTGAAGAAAAAAGATGAGGAAAGGAGGGAGAGGGAAAGGAGTAAGTTCTAAGACTGATGGATGCAATGATGGATCTAGGTGGAACGATAGATTGATGGATCACTAGAAATTAGGTAGGATAGATAGAATAAGACACATGAGGAATTAAGATGAAAGATGAGGAGAGAGAAAATGAGGAAGTAAGTTTTGGAGATTGAACAATGGCCAGATGGATATATAGATAGAATGCTAGATGGATGGATGGATAGATAGAATGATAACAAACTTAAATATAATATATAGTGCTTGTACATCATGCATTATGAAAAATACAATGCAATTCAAACTTTATGCTAAAGACGTTCCTTGTTGTTTCTTTACCCACAGTTGCATACTCACAGATTGACTGGCATGACTTTGTTGTCGTGGAGACGGTTGACTACCAGCCTGATGAGGAGGGGCAGTTTCCTCCACCCCTCAAACCAAGTGAGATCGGAGCCAGGATACTGGCGGAGGAGAGATATGAACAGTTTGGGGTGAGTAGAAATGAAGAGGAGGATGACGATGATTTTTATTATTGTACTGATCCCTTAAGATGAAGATTGTTATGATTCTAAATGGTGTCATGACGATGATGATGATGATGAAGATAACGACGTTGACAACAACAAAGGTAATGATGCTGCTGCTGATGATGGTGGTGGTTGTTATGATATTTATGATGATTATGATTATGATGATTATTATATTGATGGTGATGATAATGATAATAAAGAATGGGGAGGGTAGAAGGGTTTATAATTTGTTATTTGTATGTACCATGTCTTATTTTGTCTCTGTTCAGGATGAGTTAGCAGATAGAGGGGGAGATTGAAGGAGGAGACAATGAGGATGATACGTCAAATGAATTGGAATCAGAGGACGAGAAGAAGGAGAAGGAAGATGAGATTGAAGGGCTTACAATTCTATTATTTTCTTGATCATACATGTTTTGTGTTTGTCTCTTGAGGAGGAGTGAGCAGAAGGAGGATACAAGTAGGATTCAGATGAATCAGAATCAGGAGGAGGAAGGGGACCAAAGATTGAAGTGTTCATTTCTTTCATCTACCATGTTTGTTGTTTTCTCTGTTCAGAAGGAGTTGGCAAAAGAGGAGGTTGAGATGGAGATGGAGATGCATGAATAGGAATCATCTGAGGAGAAAAAGAGGAAATGGAGGAGTATGAAGCTCTACAGTTGTCATTTAGTGTACCATTGTTATTTAGTGTACCATTGTTATAGGATGAGGAGCAGGAAGGGGAAGGGAGAAGGGCTAACAATTTGCAATTATTCATAGACCATGTTTGATTTTTAAAAAAGAAACATTGTATTAAGCACTATATAAATGTAATATATTATTATTATGTATGATTGATTTGTTCTCTGTAGGAGGAGTTGGCAGAGGAAGAGGACGTGGAGATGGAGGTTGAGGGAGAGGACGAAGAGTCATCGTCAGAGGAATCAGAATCAGAGGAGGAGGAGGAGAAGGAGGAGGGAGAGAGAGAGAAGGACAAGAAGGGCAAGAAGGATAAAGAGGAGGTCAAGCTGACTGATAGGAACACAGAGGTGCAGGACATGGTGGAAGGGGTAAGATGTTATGTCTGTAACACACTACTGATAGGAACACAGAGGTGCAGGACATGGTGGAAGGGGTAAGATGTTATGTCTATAATACATTATTTGCAATATTAACTGTTTTAGTTTTCATTATGTAATAGTGAAGCCAGGATGGGTGAATTTCTAACACAGTTATCAACTTTTCTGAGTATACATAATTGCTCTCCTATAGAGCAATGCTCACAATTATCACAGGCCAGATGGCTCAAGGGTCATTCAATTATCACAGGCCAGATGACTCAAGGGCCATTCAATTATCACAGGCCCGATGGCTCAAGGGCCATTCAAAAGTGGATTCATGCAGCACAAATTTCATTGATGCTAAATTTCACCAGCCGGATGGGCAACCAAATGGGACAAATTTGTTAATGTTTTTGTTTGTTTGGGGCTGCTACCTATTTCTAGCAATAATACAGTCCTAAAGTGTGACATCATACATCACAGCTATTCATTGCCATGGGTAATAATTCTAAACAATGTCAGATGAGCCAGATATGTTTAACCTAACAGTTAAAAAGAAGGCAATCTTCAAGCACAAACCCTCTACTAAAAACACTAATTGTGGACAAGCTGTTAAGAACCATTTAGTCAGGTTCATTATGTAAAGTTGTAAACTTTTTTTGGGGATTTGTAAACCTATACATTTTTGGAATCTGTGTAGTATAAGAAGTCAGAAAACCAATGTTTACAATTTGCCGGAAGCATTTATGGCGGCCATCTTGGATTTTCAAAATGGCCGCCATTACAATAGGTGTTTCTCAATATCTCAGCTTCCAGGTGGCTTATAGTAATGATTTGAACGGCTAAACATATGTTTTCAGGGATGGGGAAGATAGTGGTACAATGTAAAATAAGATCAAGATAACCGCAAAGCGGCCATCTTGGATTTTCAAAATGGCCGCCTTGAAAATCATTGTTTTTTCCATATTTCAGCATTCAAGTGGCTTAGAGTAAAGAATTGAACGGCTAAACATATGTTTTCAGGGATGGGGAAGACAATGGTGCAATGTAAAATAAGTCAAACATAACCACAAAGCGGCCATCTTGGATTTTCAAAATGGCCGACTTGAAAATCAGTCTTTTTCATATCTCAGCACTCATCATCTAAGTGGCCTAGAGTCATGATTTCAATGGCTAAACATACATTTTCAGGGATTTGGAAGCCAGGGGTATGAATTAAAATAAGCTTCACACAACCACAAAGCGGCCATCTTGGATTTTCAAAATGGCCACCTTGAAAATGCATTTTGTTTCACTATTTCGGCATGCAAGTGGCTTGAAGTCATGATTTTAATCGCTAAACATACATTTTCATGGATGAGGAAGCCAGCGATTTAGAGTAAAGTAAGCTTAAAATGATATAGATTATAATGTAAGTTCATTATAACAGATGTTCTTAATTGTTCAAAACCACTAGAATGTCTAGATAGCTTCTTGACAGATTTATAGCAGAGTCCTTGCATTTCATCATCCTCATCACTGTCACTGGTCGGCAACATGTCATTCCTAGAGTCTTCGTCATTCTGGCACTGATTGGACGTACACGAGCATACGTCGGAACAGGCTGCTCAGGTCCTACTTATTAGCGTGAACAAGTGCAAAATACTGCGACAAGCGGGGAGAAGTGCGAACCTGCTGTGTCCTTGTAATAGCCACGCTGCAGCAGATCATGGAGGTGGTGCAGAGCAATGCCTGCCTGACCCCATAATGTGCATGGTTCTGGACTCGTTGGATGTGCTGCTTGAGATGCAATGCTGACATATCCACCTGCTTTGAGGTAGACTTGCAGCCAGGTTGCCTTGCTTGTGTGAGAGAACTGTCCCGTGTTGTCTTCCTCCTTGAATGAATGGAAGGCTGGTAAAGCCTTTGCTCTTTCTGAACCTCGAGCTGTCTATTTTGGCTGCACTGAGACCACTACGGACGCCATTTCTCAGCAGAACGACATAGTGTGCTATGACCGACTCTGCATCTATCAGCGCGGCATTGTGTATGAGCAGTGTATCCGCCTCTTCATGATTGTTGTCCTCATTTTTCAGCTCACTGTTGATCCTAGTACATTCTGTGGCAGATGTGATAATCAGCGGTGACGAGCCTTGGTTGCACTCCAGTGCTTTTGCTGCAAGATACTCAGTCAGGTCAGCCTCCGTTCTGAAATGGGAAAGGAACCGGGTAATCGGGATGTGATTGATGTTGGTGTCATCTCTGATCTGATAATGGATCAGATCCTTCCCTTCACTCTGTTTCTCCCTTGTGGTACTCTTCAGGAAATCAGCTCTGTATGTCTCAAACACCAGAATGATATAATCACAGTCTATTGTGAGTGTCATCAGTATGGTATTCAAACATTCACTGAGGTATTTGACTGTCACTACCAGATTAATATCTCTGATGAGATCATTTTGGTGTATGACACATACGAGCCTGATTCCCAGAAGAATACCACAAGAGAGGAACAGAGACAATGAGAGTTTCTGATCCAATATAATATATCAGAGAAGACACCAGCATATCACATTCCAATTATGAGCCGTTTCTTTCCCACGATAAAATGAAGACTGATCCGACTGCGTATATGGCAGCAAAAACACTGGCGTTCAACCAACATGACCGAACATGGTGGCTCAGCGGTTACAATGTCCGCCTCATGCATGGGAGGTCCCGGGTTCGATCCCAGACCGGGTCATACCAAAATGGTACATTCTGCCTTCTAGCCAGCCGCTTGGCATCTATAGAATGGAGAAGGGAATGTTAATCACACGATTTACCAGAGGACTGGCCGGCCCCTTCTGTAGCTTTCGCTACATTTAGTAGACGTGTGGCCTAGGGCAAATGAATCGCCGCCTTATATGCCAACATTGGCAAAGGAAGGTCTTTAACTTTTAACTTTTTAACATCCTACATGACCAGGGCTCGTCAACGCTGGATTTTGCATCTGCCACATGGCATATTAGGAGCAACAGATCACAAAGAGGCAAAGTGGCTTTCTTTCCATACACTGATGTTCTTGTGCTGGTCATGGCACCATTCCTTTGCTGAGAAACTGTCCACATCGATGCCTTCCGGAGTAGTCTAAGTACACAAATATAGGCAGCTCTAGGTCCAGAAATGCAAATGCTATTCTAGCCTATCACGCATTCACAGGGGCAGACAACACAGGACGGTTCTCGTGCGTAGGCAAGGTAACCAAGCAGCAACTCTAGCTAAACAGGAGGATAAGTCATTAATGCAGTTGCTTTCAAATGCCGCTGAAGTAACGGAAGATCGGCTGTCATCACTTGCTACATTGGGCTGTACTGCATACGCACTATAAAATGGCATCGATATTGCATCCCCGAGTTGCGATCTATGTTCCAAGCAGCACATTCACTGAGTCCAGATCCGGGCCACATCATGAGGTCAAAAAAGCATTGCTCAGCAGGATCCACTGGATCCACTGCAGCATGACTTCTACAAAGACACATCAGCTGATCAGGTAAATCGGGTCCTCCCAACCTTCAAGGCCATCATCGAGATGATGAGATGCCAGTGCAGAGACATTGATGCTCTTGTAGGACCAATAATTTACCATGCATAATACAGCATGAACTCAGTGCTTGAATGAAGAGGACTCTCGGAATAACATGTTGCCGACCAGTGATAGTAATGATCATGATGATGATAATGACATGTAAAGATTCTGCTATAAAGTTTTCCAAGAAGCGACCTAGACATGATAAAGTATTGACTTGCTACACATAAAAGTGCCGAGCCATTAATAACAAACATTACGATATAACGAACAAGCTAAACTGCTATATTGTTATGGAAGGTTTTTTTATTTTATTTGTTTTACTTTATACCACTGGCTTCCTCATGTGTGAAAATGTATATTTAGCCGTCTAAATAATGACTCTACGCCCATTGGATGCTAAGATATTGAGAAACAGATTTTCAAAGCGGCCATTTTGTAAATTAAAGATGGCCGCTTTGTGGTTATGTTTATCTTATTTTACATTGTACCACTGTCTTCCCCATCCCTGAAAACATATGTTTAGCCGTTAAAATCATGACTCCAAGCCATTTGAATGCTGAAATATTGAAAAACACCGATTTTCAAGGCGGCCATTTTGAAAATCCAAGATGGCCGCTTTGTGTTTATGTTTATCTTATTTTACATTGTACCATTGTCTTCCTCATCCATGAAAACATATGTTTAGCCGTTAAAATCATGACTCTTAGCCACTTGAATGTTGAAATATTGAAAACACCGATTTTCAAGGCGGCCATTTTGAAAATCCAAGATGGCCGCTTTGTGTTTATGTTTATCTTATTTTACATTGTACCATTGTCTTCCCCATCCCTGAAAACATATGTTTAGCCGTTCAAATCATTAATCTAGGCCACCTAGAAGCTGAGATATTGAAAAACACCTATTGTAATGGCGGCCATTTTGAAAATCCAAGATGGCCGCCATAAATGCTTCCGGCAAATTGTAAACATTGGTTTTCTGATTCCTTATGCTTTACAGATTCCAAAAATGTATAGTTTAACAAATCCCCAAAAAAAGTATACGAAGCCTAAAATCTCGACATAGTGAACCTGACTAATTACTATGTTCCTTCAAACGCTATAGTGTCATTGCTCAGTACTCTATAAGGACAAATTATTGAAAGCTAACTCTTCATCCCTCTGATCTTTGACCTTGTCCAAATAACATTAATTTAATTTGACCTTTGACCTCAGTCTGATTCTGACATGGAGGAGAGTGATGAAGAGAAGGAAGATGACATCCCACCACCGCCTATACCTGCGCTACCTAAAGAGGGCGCTCCCATGCTGCCACCACTGCCTCCGCAGCCGGGAGAAGCCATCATCAAGAAGGACTACAATCCAAAGAGTAAGTAGCAAGTATTCACTGAATGCTCTACAATCCAAATATTTTCTCATGATATGGATACGAATGAATTGCCCTGGTAAGGCAAGTTAATTCAAGCTGTAATGGCTCACAACTGGTTTTTACTTTCACTTGGAAGGATAACATTTCAAATGTAGTGATACAAGCTAAATCTACATGTGAATTCAGTGACCTGATTTCCAAAGAGAAGACTGTTTGAGTAGAATGTGAGGTTATGTCTTGTATGCTGAAGAATTGTTTTTGATCTTCAATTGATGCTTTGTATAGAAAGTTTTTCTGTAATTTGTTCAATATTATTTTTTCCCCCTGCTATTAGTTCATGTGTTCTTCTTTGCCTTTGTATTATATCCCAGCAGTTGAATCAACAAAGTATCTCATCTCACCATCAGTGTTCTGTAATATTATCATTATTTTCTTACGTATTAATCCGAACAATGAGATTGTTACATGTTTCCCTTCAATACAGTAATACATGTTCCTCCTTTCTTAATCCTATCCAACAGTCAGCAAGCAGACCCAGCCGGCTGAGGCAACCAAGTACCTCATCTCACCCATCACTGGGGAGAAGATTGCTGCAGATAAGATGCAGGAACACATGCGCATCGGTGAGTCTTAATTCAACCCTTGGAAATTCTGGGCAGAATAAGATGAATGAGAGGAACAATTGGTTGAATTTGATAAGAGAGGGACAAGAATTAGGAGACCTTCTGTAATAACTAGCGCTCTTTGAAAAATTGCAGCCAATTGTAACATCAATCACAAGCATTTTAGCATAGCTTTTATGTTTTTCTACCGATTTAGCCCAGATTTTTGCTCATTGTTACTCTAATTCACCCATTTTATAGCAAGCATCAAACCGATAGGGTGGGATTCCCCTTTAACCCATTTGATTGCTGTTCCATGTATGAAATATTTGGGAACTAAAATCTCATGGAGCAAGTAGAAATATTTACTTTATAGGAACAAAAACGTATACAAATCATAATTAAGACCTAATTGCAGGGGGGGGGGGGGGGGGGGAGGAATTATGAGTCAGGTGCCTTCCAGTATGACCATAATAAGAAACATACTGTAGGATTGCATACAGCCATGAGAAAAACTAAAATAGAGAAATACATATAGTGTCCCTCACAAGCAAAAAAAAAGTGACTCCCCCCACCAATCATATAATGCTACCACTGCCAAATTGTAGACAATAAATCCTGATGCGCAGTAACTGTGTTGCAAACCATAGAATATTATCAAAATATTCAAAATATTTAGTCAGATTGCCTAATAAACATGATGCAAACACAGATAATATGTGGAGCAGTGATCCCTTTAGCTGTGGTAAAAGTAACCCATGTTGTAGCATCACAATACTTTCTCACAAACCAGCGTCATCCAACATGTTCTTATAATGCCTGTGATCATCATCATAATTTTGTATCATCACACAACTTGCTGCCAATGGCAGGCAAATCTGAGCGCTGTGATGTTGGTCCCATGCCAGATCTTGGGTCGTGCCCATTTGTGTGATGTTAAAGGGAACTAGTAACTTTGTTGACAAGTTAAAAAAGTGATGAGTGATTAATAAAATTTGGCCGAGAAATGGGCTAAAATGCAAAGTGATATTCACTTACTTTGTACATGGCTGAAAAGGTCCAGTGGATAATTTTATATCCAAACACTTCAATAGCAAATCTGTTTTCAACGAAATGGAAATTTGAAAATCCGAAACTTGTCCCATGCTTTTATTGTTAATACGAATAAAACAAGGTATGAGGGAACCGCTAGAATTTCAATTTGATTTTTAGGATGTGAACAATGTTACTAAGTGCCTTTAATAGGTGAAGTGTTGTTTGCTCTTCAGGTCTGCTTGATCCCAGATGGGTGGAGGAGAGGAGCAGGCAGATGACGTCCAAGGCCACTGATGAGGAGGTGTTTGCCCCGGGCGCCGCCATCGAGGAATCCCTCAAGAACCTGGCTGAGAGGAGAACGGATATCTTTGGTGAAGGTGACATTGAGACGCAGATTGGAAAGAAGGTCAGTGAAGATAGAGAGAATGACAGATTTGCACCGAACAGTCAGGACATGGGCTTGAGCATGAACATACTCACTTTATACCTGTGTTTATATTTCAGTTAGGATATGAATAGTTCATATGCAAAAACTGAATAACACCAATTTTGATATTCTTTTATATCAAGGTACATTTTTGAAGATATGACTAAAAGTATCTCACATTTTGTAATTTTCTTTGTTTTTCAATATGTTTAATGGCAATTATTTTGCCAGATGTGCCAGATATCAAAGTTCTAAAACCAACAAGACCTAAATGGAACTAAGACTCCTTATTCACCAATTATTTCAGTCTTCTTTTTTTGTTAATCTTGTTAACTCGTTGCTTACGGGAACTGGGTGGGCCATGTACAAAGTCTATGGGGATTTCAGAATCTTGAAGGGAACGGGTTAGTAGCAGCGTTTGGATGTGATATCACATGACTTGTGCATTTCTAACTAGATGTTATGTTTAATATTTCATATGAATTGAATGTTCAGTTATGTTCCATTGTTCAAGTTAATTTAATAAGATAAGCATGTTTACAAATTAAATATCCAATGTTCCATGAAATAGAATGAATGAAAATAAGGAACCAAAATTAATGCTTCCCCAGGATTGGAACCCAAGACCTCAATATTACTAGACCTTTGCCCTACCAACTGAGCTAGAAAGCTCCTGTAATGGTTGTCCTTCCTAGCTCACAAGTCTAGCATCAGGAGGTCTAGGTTTCAGTCCGGGGAGCCCATATTCAACGCTCGAAATTAACTTTTTTTGCTGGTGGCCCGATCGGGCAAGTAGAATTGGTATTTATCCAATATTGGTGGCCCGAAACAGAAATTTGGTGGCCCGAAAAAACAAGGAAAAACAAAAGAAAACAGTGACCGGTAATCTTTTATAGCTTTTCATAAGAATTAATTAATGAAAATAACATCTAAAATCACCACCCTGATCAAAAATCCGTAAAGGAATATATAAACCCAACATTGAATCAGTAAAAGGTAATTTTGGAGTGATGAAATGTTACAATTTCAGCCCTTTCTCTGTGCGATTTTGTCAACTTACAAGTTCAAATCAAAGTTGAAATTATAATGCACAAAGCAACATGCATGGGACTGAACTGGAACTCTTTCACAATATCGGCATGAAACATCTACAAAAGTACAAAACTAGATAAAACAAAATCTGTACTACCTTATTATGAGTCCTATATTTGAAGTTCTTTCAAATTATGTGATGCTTTGAAAGATAATAAGGCCTTTCTGGCTTTCTTGCCCAAACAAATTTGCGCAAATTGGACTGAATTGAAGACAAGTCAAAGCATAGTTGCAGAGTTGACTAGACTGTGTGTGGCTATGCGAATTGCTGTATTAAGCTGATGTACATACCGTCCCCATTTATAATACATGGGGCCAGTACAGGGTACCAGCATGTGTGTACACTTCTAGTTCTACTTGTATGCACTAGTAGTAGACGGGTAAATCAGTCTTTCTCTTTGTTGTTTGTCTCCCCAAGACGTCATCATTTTCATAGGCACCTCCAGAACGAGATGAAATTTTCTGTCTAATCACGCACATTTCTCCAGATTATCGCCGTTAGCAGATTTGCGCTCACTATTTTGCTGATTTTTTCCACTGATTTCCTTTGTCTTTTATGCCTGGTTTCGGCGATGTTTGAAATGTCAAATTTTCAGATTTACATTTGGAAATCTTACTGGCCCAATCGGGCCACTAAAATAGAGCAATTATGATTTTTTGGATGGCCCGACAGAGATTTTTGGTGGCCCCGGGCCATCGGGCCTGTGCTAATTTCGAGCGTTGCCATATTTCTTTGCTCATTTTCATTTATTAGATACATTTGTGGTCATTTGTTGTTATGTTTGAATGTACATGATTAATGCCATTGCAAACCCTTTGCCCTGCTGTAGATTGGAGAGGAGGAGGATGAGAAGAGCAAACAGAAGGTCATATGGGACGGACACAGCGCAAGGTAGGATCTCTTGTTTAACCTATTGCATGCAGGAACCTGGTGGGCCCTGTTTTAACTATGGGAATTGTAAAATGTAGTAGGGAACAGGTTAATGTTGATATGGAATGTGCACAGCGCAAGGTAGGATATCTTGTTTAATTCAATTCAGTTTGTTTATCTAAACATACAAATCAGTATCATCCTAAATCATAAAATATTTAAAATGGTTATCCGTTATAAGCATTCCTTTTTGAAAGGGCTCTTACCCAAACTACAAGTTATTGATTAACTTTTTATTGAACAAATTATTTTCAGTAAAAGGTTTATTTTTTTTCCAACAGTATGGAGTCTACAATGAAGATTATTATTACTTATAAATTCAAATAAGTATAAAAACATACCAGACAAAATGAGCGAAGAATAAAATTGGGCTTCACTGGGCAGCGATCCCTGGAGCTGTGGATTCCCAGACTGGAGGTGCTGTAACCATGAGTCATAAAGCCGCTATTTATGGTGGTCTGTACCAGAAACCCTTTTCAATGCTGGTCTGGTCAGAGCTTTATCACCCCGACACAACCAGAAGGATTGCCTATAGTAATTTAGTTGCCCAAGATTTTATCTCAAAAAACCCTTTTTAATTTCAATCTCAATTTCTACATGTAATATTTGTATGTTTGAAATACAGTATGGAGTCAACGTCACGGAAGGCCCAGGCAGGAATCACTCTGGAGGACCAGATCAACGCCTTCCACAAAGCACAGGGACTGCTGTGAGTATAGCACAGTATTGTATTACCAAACAAGTTGTATCACCAAACATAGCAAATTGTGTGATCAAATTAGTGATCGAGATGAGAGGCAGCAGTTTTGAGATAAAAGGATGGAAAATAAAACTGTGCCCTATTGCTTTTACAACTGCTATTCATATGAAAATGTCTTCTAATGAAATATTAAGATTTCTTTTTACCGTTCAAGCATTGTAAAATAATAACACATGTATACAAGTTTACCAGAATGTCTTTTTTTCACTAAGTTTATTGGTTATTGAAATTGTTGTCTTTTGCACAATTATTTGTCAAGTTTTTATTCTCATCTATTGTATTTGTATTGTTTCAGACCGGATGAGGAGAAGGAGAGGATAGGCCCCAAACGTGGGAGAGAGAAGCATGACATGCCAAAGCCTCCTCCCCAGCCTCCCAAGTCAGCTCCTCCACCCGCCCCCATGCAACGGCACTCCAGACCCTCTCAGCCACCCCTCCCCCCTCCACCCATGCCCCCTCAGATGCCTATGGTACCCATGGTGCGAGGGCCCGCCCAGCCCCTCATGCAGCTGCCGGCTCGCCCCCCGATGCCCTTCCAGGGCCCCCCTCGTATGGGCATGCCCCCTGGGGGCATGAGGCAGGACATGATGCAAGGTAACTGGAATAATCCATTCTCTTTCAGTGCAATATAACTATTAAGTTCCTTTATGTGCGCATTGGCCCGAATTCTCATCAGTTGCTCAACTTGTGCCCGGCCTAAAAAAACAGAGACTATGGGTAACCAGTTAAACCATTTTGCACCTGCAGACCTATTGTGTTGTCGCTATTGGTCCCCGGAGATATTGTAATTGTTTCCTATCACTATCCTGTCAATCCCTTGAGTTCTGATAATATGCATCATGACAATGGGCCCTTTGAAATTCAGTCATAGTATAATCGGTCATCAGCCAAATTGCGTCGTGGATCATCCTGGACATTGTATTGCTGGTGACTGGTTATACTATGACTGAATTTCAAAGGGTCCATTGTCCTGATTCATATAAGCATAACTCAAGAGATTGATTGGATAATGAAAGGAAACAAAAAGAATATCTCTGGGGACCAATAGCGATAACACAATAGGTCTGCAGGTGCAAAATGGTTTAACTGGTTACCCGTAGTCTCTGTATTTTTAGGCCGGGCACAAGTTGAGCCACTGATGAGAATTCGGGCCAATGCGCATAAATAAAGGAAATGTAGAGAGGATTAGGAAGAGTGTTTGACCACAATTTAATAATTCAATAAAAAGCAAACATTCAATTAATTTTACAATTCATGAACACACAAGAAGCTTCGTTATAACAGAACTTTTTATAAAGAGGTTCCACAAATATGGCTCTTTTTCCCCCCTCTAGGTGGTATGCTACCCCGCCTCCCAATGCCACCCCCAGGACCACGTGGAGGGTTGGTCCTATCCCTCCTCCTAAGCCCCTATTATTTATTTTATACAAAAAAAGTATTAATTTTGATAAATATTAATGTTTGTGGCTCCTTTTCTTCCCTGTAGGTGGTATGCGACCTCGCCTCCCAATGCCACCCCCAGGACCACCCCAGATGATGCGCGGGGTGCTCCCAGACCCCCCTCCTAGACCCCCTCCCTCCAGGGATGACATGGGGATGGATGAACCTCCAGCCAAGAGACAGAAGACGGAGGAAGACCTCATTCCTGAAGACCGTTTCTTGGCTACTCACAAGGTCAGTCCCACATGTGCATTTCTATGTTTCTATGTTAGCGGTGTACATGTAATGGAAATTAAATCATTTCTACTTTTAGGGTTCTGTGTTGCCCAATGTGATGGTACTTATTCATTCATTTTATGGACACATCTTTTTTTGTTAGCAAGGAACTGTTTAATAGCGTGATGGTTCTGCAGGGTTAAAATATGCCAAATTGGAAACGTTTTAAATTTCTTTCTCTTTTTTATTTCCCCCTATTATTTGCAGGGTTCTGTGATGTTCAACGTGATGGTGCCGCTAGTCCAAGACAGGCCTGAATGGAAGCTGCATGGCCAGCGTGTGACCCTCAACATGCCCCTCACAGACCAGGTCTCTGTCATCAAGGCTAAGCTGTTTGAGCAGCTTGGTATTCCTGCTGGCAAACAGAAGTTACAGCACGAGGTATGGAATAGTGTTAGAAATACTTTTCTGATTATGAATAAGCACAATTTAAAAGAAATTAAAATAGTAATATAATGCCATATATATGAACTATGAACCCGACATGAAATGAACATATAGATAGATGTTTGGATACATTATAATCATAATAAATCACTGTAAACATTGTTCAATATGATAATATTATGTCTATAGGCACTTCTCTGTATTAATTTATGTTAGGGACTTTGATAATGATTACATGTATATCAAGGTAAATATGATTGTTTATTGAAATTCATTCATAGGTAGATATCAAATTAGATTGTATATTTCATGTCTGTTGCATTTTCCATGTTATTTTGTAGGAGCAATTTTGAGCTTGACCCATGCAGGACTGGTCCTCGAAATACTCAGGCTGAGGTCTATGGAGAATTCATGTTATAGCTAATCAATCAGTCCTGAATAGGTTAAACACTGTTAATTAGCTGTTTTTGTAATTGTTTATGGTATTTAGGCAATAGTAACAAGACACAATTTGATTATCTTTAGCTAAATGTTCTGTGATTTGTGCAATGTATATATTTTCAACGTGTGTGATTCAAGAGCAAATTCAGTTGCGAAACTGCCATTGATGAAGCAATGAATACCATTTATCAAATCAAATCAAACACAATTTCTAAGCTCTTGGCAAAGTTAGTTTATGATGACCCATTATGTAACATTCCTGAATTAACGCTGTACATTTTATCTTCATCTTTCAGGGTCTGTTCATCAAGGACTCCAACTCGCTGGCCTTCTACAACTTTGTGCATGGAACCATAGTGCAGCTGCAGCTCAAGGAACGTGGAGGAAGAAAACGTTAAACACAAAGGCACACTGAACATGTGTGTGTAAATTAAACATCTACTAGAAGCATAAAAGAAAACTTTACATACTACAGGTATGAACACACCGGCAGACTAAAGATGAGTGTAAGATAACATCTACTAGAAGCATAAAATAAGCATCAAATACAACATGTGTGAACTCTAAAGACAGACTGAACTTGTGTGTAAAGTAACATCTACTAGAACTACTTTACTCAGAACTCTAGTAGTTCTCACTTACCTTATTATTCATATCACCAATAGAAGTATGGAACAGGTTTCGGTTTCCAAATTTCTATTTCGTTATAAAGATATTCATGATTGAAGTGTTCAGATTTAAAAGTCTCCCTGGGTACAAATATATTGCAATGAGCTCGCAAATAGAATTTTGTATTTTGTTTGTTACTTGGTCACGGTGATATGACATTTATTTACCATGGACTTTTCACACATTTCTCTGGACATATCGGGTCACAGAGATACACATTTCATCAACTCTTTTGTTAGTTTTGGCACATGTCAACAAAGTTATTTAAAGAATGAAATGTTTGCACACCACGATAGTAAAAGTACTATGCCCTTCATAATGTAGAAGATTTGAATGTTTTCTTGGATGTAGATTTCCAGTAGATTTTTGAACCTGTTAAAATGAAATACAAGTTAGTGAATTCACAACTTGGGAAAACTAGTTTTGAAATACATGTACAAGAACAGAATTATCAACTTAGTGAAATGCATAATCTTTGAAAATATGATTTATGGATATTTCTGATCCGTTGACTACATTCAACTGGAAAAAAGTCAAATTAGTGCTCATTAGAATGTTAGTAACATCGTACTTTGGGCTTTTGTATGTCGTGTATACATGCATTCATGGGGTTTTATAAATAGAAGGATGTATAATTTTCATTGGCTATTTTTAATGGTAGGGAGTGGGGAGGGGGGTGGGGGGAGTTGGCAGAGGTCTTCGTAATTTTCATGATTAAAGATAATTTGTTCTTCTTTTTTTTTCTTTTCTTTTGTGCTACCCCAAAAATGTATTGTTGGTAATGAAAAACATCAGATTATTTTAATTTAAATTATTGAATTTGCAAAAAATACAGGCATCATCAATACTCTATGGGAGGAGGGCAGGTGAAAGAGGTGAGGGGTTGCAGCCAGCCCACTGGGCTTGTCCGCCTGTATATGTTCATTGTACAAAGTTTATTCATCATGTTTTTACGATTGTTGTAAATTATCCACAAGTTTGTTTGAATAAACATATTTTTCTTGATGTAATATGCCTTGTGAAATTCAGCAAGCTGTTTCTTTTATGTATGTGTTTTTATCGTGTCATGGTATTGATGATGATGATGAGGATATAATTATGATGCTGCTGCTGCTGTTGCTGATGATGGTAATGGTGATGATGGCGATGATGGCATGATACTATCAACAAGTTAGAATGTTGCTTTCATTCAAATAGCATGGTTAGCTTGGTTAGTTCAAGTGGGCGCCCTTCAGACACACAGCTTATGAATGTAAAAAAAGAAAAAAGAATAATGAGTCAATATGGAGATTGTGAAAACAATTTAGTATATTTTCACAAATTTGAAGGGTTTAGAAATATGTATGAGACTATGCAATAAATTAGGGGTCCACATGTATTCTACTGGGATATATTTATATAATATTGACTGGCCTTAAGGGGGATATGACATAATATTGCCTGAACTAGATTCATATTGCCCGAGTCGAAGACGAGGGCAATATGGATCCTAGTGAAGGCAATATATGTCGTATCCCCTGAAAGAGCTAGTCAATATCATTATTATTACCCATATCAGACATCTTGAGCAGTAACGGAAATTAGTAAAATGTAAACTTTGTATTAAACTTTGTATTTAAACATACCAAAACCAAGTCTCTGCTTGATAAAATGTCACAAGTACAGCTGCAGCTTGTTTTGTGTACACACCAATGGCAAATCACTATCGCGAGATTTTCCCCGTGGGCCAGCTCACTTTGTAAAATTTCGACTACGAATCGTGAAGTGCCCGGATGTCATATTCCCCTCTTTTTTAACACATAAATCCCATAGGCTTTTGTGAAAGAGGGGAATATGGGAAATATTCCCCTATTTTACCTGCTGGCACTTGAAACGAGGGGAATATGATTTTGTAAAACCACTGCTCAGATGTCTGATATGGGTAATAATTATGGATATTTCTGCTGTTTCTGAACTGATTTTGATAAAAAAACCTGTTCTGTAAAAAAAATTATGTGGTCTTACATTTCCTACACTAATTTTTCCTCTACCTCAAAAAATCAATTACATGTATTATATTTTTGAAGCGCCTTCCCAACCCGTATTATAATATCTCTCTTTAATTCATCCAAAATATTGATGATACACCTCATACCCACCCAACCCTGACCCCCCGACACCCCGCCCTCGACCACTGGTAACTATGCCACTAGATGTAACTTATGCTGTATTAGAAACAAAGCCATTAATTTTGTTTAATCTTTCATTAAATCCAGCTTTATCTATCAGTTTAATCCACATAATTGGAAGGGCAATAACCCTGCGTAAAAGGACGCAACTACGCTAATCGAATCGCTTGTTTGTATTGTTCCAAAAAGAATTACTATTTGTGAAAGTTAATATGGACATAAATTCCAATTCAAAATTGAAATTAAATAATGATTTGTTAAGAACTCAAACAATGCACTTTATTCTCAATATAGACCGAACAATCAGTCCCTGTTCCAACGGTTGTTCCCATGACACCTGCATCTTGCTCCTGCACTGATTGTGGTAGTAAGAAGTCAGATTTATAAAAGAAAACCCAAAGTACAGTACGTTATGACTAAGATTGTCATGCAGTTAGAATTGATAAACATAATTATATGTGTCATATTTTGGTAAAGAGCTGGCTGGACAACGATCTTTGAAAATAACGATATGAGGGTGGGGTGGACTACTAATATTGTCCCCCGCATTCTATTAGATTCGCTGTATACTTTTCAGGTCCCTCATTTGGCACACATTGCGACAATAATGAATGTATTCGATTATGCAAATAATATTTTTAATACACAAACCGTCTGTTAACCAGCAATCAATTTAGTATTAAAGGGATCTAGTAACATTGTCCAAATCCTCAAAATCAAATTGGAATTCTAGCGGTTCTCTCATACCGTAATGTATTCGTATATATTAACAATAAAAGCATGTGATAGTTTTCGGTTTTTCGAATTTCCCTTCCGTTAAAAAGATAACTACGATTGAAATGTTCAGATGTTATCCACTGGATAGTCGTAACCGTGTACAAAGTCAGGGCAATGAGTTAGTGAATATCACCTTGCATTTTTGCTTATTACTTGGCCATATAACATCCATTTTACTTGAAATTTTCACACAATACCCAGTGGGCATATCAGATAACGACAGTACATAACTCAACTATTCATCACCTTTTGCACAAGTCAACAAAGATTCTAGATCCCGTTATAGTAAAGTCTGTGGAAATGTTTTATTTGTATGTATTTTACGATAAAAATTGATGGATAAAACATTGACTAAAAAGAAACAATGTCAACAATTACCCGATCTTTGGACATCAGCTTGTAGGCTAAATATGGAAAACTAGTATATAATTTTGTTTCATTACTTCATCATCGATCATAATTATTTTCTAAAAAAATGTACATACTTCTAATCATATGCTTATATATATGTGAAAGTTTATAATTCAATCAACTGACGAGAATTCTGAAAAGTGTTTGATAGAATCGTGTTTTACCGATTGACCATTTGACTAGCGTTATCCATCCAGACCCTCATAGTGATATAGTGTGTGGCATTATAAAGTGGGAACTATGCAAGAACTGCCCCATGAAACGGTGAACAAGATTGCATGATGAACAATATGGCATATTTTCAAGTAATACATTTAATTATTGAGTTCATATTTGCTGAATTCCGAAAGCTTGTAATCGAAATAGATAGAAAATGAAATTCAATATGGTACATTGAATTTGTCATCAAAGAAACTTATGCGTAAATAACGGAATATAAATATAAAAGTACTTGTGAACGACAAAAGATATTATAAGGGAACAAAAACATAACCGCGTATACAAATTCTAGGAAACAATTGGGTAAATCTAGGGATATAATCTCGGCTGTATTACTACGTATAACCGATGATAGATGACTTAGTCATTTGAGTCTAACCGCTGTGTTATAACAGACTACTTCCCGCACATGCGTATATACCTAGGGGGTGTTTGAGGTTCAACGCCCCCTTTAGCGAAAAAAATACTGTTTTAGGTATTCAATAGACCCCACTGAATGAAGCTAAAACACCTTGAAAAGAGGCATTTTCTGTACTTTGATGTATAACTTTCGGATAGATTAGTAGATGTAAGCAAAAGTCAGCTCCCAAAAATCTAAAAGTTACAAAAGGTAATGTTCGAGTAAAATCTAAAAATTACAAGAGGTATAATGTTCGAGTAAAATTCCCAAACCTGGGAAAAAAATAATGTCAAACAGATTGGCGTATACAAATGGTTGCTATAGGTCATGTTTATTGGGTTATTGTTTTATAGGTAATCCATAATTACACGTTGATCCTTGATAGATTAGTGTATAGATTACTGGAATGAGAGAAGCGAATTTTGGCATCGGCATGCCTATACAGGCTTTACAGTGGCGGTGTGTGGTCCGAGCGCATAACGTTGGGGGGGGGGGGGGGGGGGGGGGGGGCTGGGCAAACAAAATTTTCATTTTAGACACTCTATTAATTTCCTTATATTATTTAATGATACCTCGCCTTCACGTTTTTTGATGTTTATGTGTCTGTGTTAGGGGTCAACTTTTTGTTTCCCGTATGTGTCCTTTTTTCTCAATGAATTGGGGGTATACGTCCTTTGGGCGCGGAACCCCTCCCGTGTAGGTTCGCCGCTGCCTATAAATGATGCAATGATAGCCTGCATATATAAATTATTTGGGAATTTTCGGGAGCTTTCACTTGGATTGGCAGTATTCGACTGAGATACATCCGCTCTCTATCTCCCTCGTTGCGCTACTACGTTGATTCATCACGATTCATATCCGGCTATCACTCCAAACAAGCACCGCACCGTTCAACTTTCTGTCGGTAAGACACACTTTTAATTATTTTCAATTTATTTGAATTTGTTCACCTCTCTTTAAAAATGTTAAACAAAATAACATCGTTTACATAAGGATACAATGCAAACATACCGAACCCTAAATATGTGTTAGATTATTCTAAATAAACGTTATTTAGCACAGTAATATCAATTAAGGTGGTCATCTTAAATAAGATTTGCTTGATAGTACATGTAAACAAAATTAATGATAACTGGGACGTGTATTTAGGCACACATCTGCCTCCCTCGTACCTACGTCATTTCCTACTATAGGAATACACATATTACGTGTGAATTTCCAAGAACTTTCACTCCGAGTGCCAGTATTCTATCGGGATGCATAGTTGTAAGAGGCTCGATATCTATCTCCCCTCAGCCAACTTCTACGTTGATTCATCAGTATTCATATCCGGTTATCACTCTGTTTCCACCGTACCATTCAGCTTCTCGGAATGAAACACTATATATTTAGGGGGGGGGGGGGTAACTTGAATAAAAATGATCCCCCTGTGCCCGTAGGCCTATACATGTGCTCCAAGGACACGCCCCTTCCCCCTTCCTCCCTGCAAGTGCGTCATTGCATATGTAAATATGTACAATTATCGAGAAATTTCGAGGAAAAATACTCAGAGTTGCAGTATTCTGTCGATGTTATAGTATGTAGTTTAGTACCCTTTGTTCTCTGCCGGATTTATGTAGCCCTTTTTTATCTGATGATCACAGTAAACGGGTCTTAATTGTTCTCAAAGTATCCTTCAGCCCTTCAGTCGTTTCGATCAGGTAAGAAACAGTGTTTATCGTTATTTAGCTCTATTATATTTAGCGGATCAACTTGCTCAAATTTGTTATCCGTTTGTCACCGTACCCTACAGCCGTTATAGTAAGACATTTTCAAACGTTATGTAGCATTTTATATTTAGGTATATCTACGCTAAATCATTACCAGCAGTTGCAATATCAAGCCATTTTAGCGCCGTTTTCTTCAGATTTGGGGTAATCAAAACTCATGGAATGTCTGGTGTGAGTGGTACAGGATGTTAAGTCAGTTTTAGTATTTCACTAATAATCACGTATTAACCCTAATGGACCGGGGGGGGGGGGCATAATGGCCCCTGCGGGATTTGTTATTGCTCCGAACGCATAAAGGTGACGCCCCGCTGCTTGGTGACTTTTTACTTTTGGTTCTTGCGCATCTTTTAAAACAAACTTTTACAAATCGGACCTACCGTTACGAAGTCACGTGAACTTTGGTCTACGCATGTCAGCCTCAAAATCGCTCAATTTCGTGATTTGTGTACAAATAATATGGAAATATAAGTTTTCGTTAAGGAGATATATCATTGGTTATTTGGTCTAGCTTGTTTACATTTTTGTTGGTTGTTTTGATGCTTAAAATTGTTGAATTATAGTTAGAAAAATAAATAAAATACATAAGTAAAACAAAACAAAGAAACGCATAAGAAATTATAAAAACAATAGAAAACATAAGGAAGAACCGGGCTCTTCCAAATTTTTGTGTTGTATTATTATTCCAAAGGTTTTAAAGAACATATGTAGTGAAAATCAATGATTTATGGGTAAAAATATGATTTGTATGACTTTATTTGCATAAATTACCATAAATATGCAAATTAATGAATTTAATTTTTTTTTTATTATCATTGTATTCTATACACTTAACTTAACATGCGTGCAAATTTTCACGGCGATCAGCCGCTTCGCGGCCGAGATCTTAGGGGGGGGGGCATAACAGGGGCGTCGATCCTGGGGGGCAGGGGGGGGGGGGCGGTCGCCCCACCAATGGAAATATTGGGGGGCGAACATATCATTTCGATCCCCAATAATTCCGAAAATGAGGAAGAAAAAAATCGAGCGATATAATGCCAAAGAGGGGAAAGACACATTTGTCAATAATTAATCTTAGCCGTTTTTTTTAGTTTGAAAAGGACTGTAAATCTCTATTTTGCCGCGAGCTTCGCGCGCATACAGTTTCTCATATTGCAAGTTTCATTTGTGTTGCGGTAACCCACCTTTCGAAATGTGTTGGGAAGTGTAATTTCTCAAACGAAGTTTATTAAACCATCATCTATAGATACACCATAGTACACCGTCACAGAAAATAAAATAATCTGAAATATATATTTCAGTCAATTCGATCTATATGCGCTGAACGCAAATCAAATTAGAATATCATGTCCCCCCACATTTGAAAGTGGAGGAGATTGTCCCCCTCCTTTGTCATTATGTATCCCCTCCACTTTTGAGAAGTTGTTGATGCCCTTGCTTAGTTTCATGGGAGCCCAATGCCCTAGACTATATCGATGGCTCTTTAGTTCACAGGATCACGTGGATCCATCTCATTCAAGGCTCAATCTTTTCCTCGCTATGCCCTTTAAAAATACGTTACGAGTAGGTTCACTATTTTATACAATTTTAACACCCATGATAGGTGTTGCAATTGTCTGAAATCTAAAAGCTTCCGGGGGCTCCGCCCCCTGGAACCCCATTATAGTCCCCAAATGTGGGTGCCCCCCAAAGTCAGGTCTTCGAGCCATCAAGACACTTTCAATGAGCACATAATAAAACTTCCGGGCTGCCAATGTGGGGCTTTTAGTTTTAGCTCTCTCAGTGGTCACTCTGGATTTTTTTTTCAAATTGCGCCCCCAATCGCAAAAAACGGATCGACACCCCTGGGGCATAATGACCCACCCCGGCCTTTTTAGGGTTAAGTTTATTAGGAAGACTGTCGAATCCAAAATGACCTAACCTTTGTTTGTATTGATATATCAACAAAATATAAGTAATCACCATACAACATATACAAATACTCATCCTCTAACCCTCTTACTGTAGTTTGGATTTTGGAGCATTTTATCCTGTTTTTGTATTTTTTATTGGTAGTTATTGTATTCATAAATTCAGCATCAAATACATTTGTTGTTGATATGTTTACCTGAACGAAACTGTTATTCTTCTTAGAAAAGTGCACGAGAGGCCTTATTTCCACAAGCTTTGCTTTTCACCGCCCAAGGTCTCCTAATTTTTTCATGGAATCTTTTTTTATTTAGATGGTCACGTAATGTCATATTTACAATGGACTCAGCAGTAAAAACCACATTTTGCCTCTACCCCTATTAAAAACTAAGATATTCCCTTTTTACGTAATACAATATTTACATGTAAACTTACAATGTCATTACAGATTTCACCATGAGCCACAGGGTGTACCTCCTTCTTCTCATTGCTGTGACTGCAGTCATAGAAAGGTTAGATGAAATGTTGTTATCTAAACTAGTTCGGAAACCCAGCTTTGATCAATCATATTATTCTTATATTGTTCAATCATGATTATTATTTGTTAGTGTCATTGCAAACAGTCGATTTTGGATGCAACTCCTTCAATATAAAAAACAAACAAACAAACGTATTTTGAAACATTTTACATACTTTACTAGCATTCATTTTCATTATAAACATAAAAGTATTGAACAAAGTAATGATGCTTTTAATTTAAATAATACAAAATTTGATGATTTAATTCATATGAAAAAGCTACAACTTTCGATGCAACTCCGGGATTTAAAAAAAACGCTATAAAAGAGTCAGGTTTCAACATTTTCAACACTTTACTAGCATTCATTTTCATTATAAACATACAAGTATTGAACAAAGTAATGATGCTTTTAATTTAAATAATACAAAATTTGATGATTTAATTCATAAGAAAAAGCTACAACTTTCGATGCAACTTGGGATTAAAAAAAACGCTATAAAAGAGTCAAGTTTCAACATTTTACTTCGGACCTCCCTCATTCCCAAACGCACTTCATTTATCCCAATTTAGGATAAATGCAAATAGTGTTTTATTTCATATTGAAATAATTATGCTACGCAATGACACTGAAATATAATGATTATAATTAAACAATGCGAGCGTATACTTATGATCGATCAAAGTTGTTGATATTCAAACACCGTTTGCCGAACAATTTTGAATAAAACCTTTTTTAATACCACAGAAATTTAAATTTCTTATTATGAGTAAATTCTGCTTTACAATACAGAAGCTCAGTTCCATATACAGTCAACATCCAAATCAGGCCTAGGATTTGCATAAAATGCTTCTGGTATTGTATTTTTTAAAATTGTATAGGTGTTGTTATACAATCGATCATATATCTGTTCATGAACCGATATCGATCAGGGCGCCGTTTCAGAAACAGTTGCAATCGATTGTAAAGTTGCAATTATTTCATTGCAAGCCTGAAAATAAGGCACATTTGAACCGATCACATTGTGTGCATTTAGTTAAAGTTGCGCGGACAAGATATATAGAGGGCCGGGGAAAAAATTACTCAGCCGCCCGCATTGGGCCGCGCCATGACAGTCAACTAGGCTAGAACGAACGTGCTGCTAAAAGGTGATACCATTAGTTTGTACACCGCGCGCGTAATATGACTCGCGTCCTCTATTTGCCTTGTCCGCGCCACTTTAATGTTCTGACAATTAATCGCTAAGTATACTATTTCTTCTTCTTTTTTTTCTTCTTCGGGGTAGACCTGTGTCCTTCAATCTTGAAGATTATTACAGGTGTTGGTGTGCTGTGCGCTGGTGCTCATGCTGGACAAGTGCAGTCGTGAAAACAAATCTTAAGTGGTGCAAGTAAAAAACCAGCTGCAGTGCTTAACTACACTGAGGGTCTCTCCATCAGTCTTTGTCGAAACACGTCGACTGATGGGGCAGACATTACATCTGGTGGTAGAATGTTCCATGTTCTCACAGTACGGGGGGAGAAAGACTGCCTGTTGTGTTAATTTTTGCTGACTGGTAGCTGATAGCCTTCAGCATGGACATGTCTTATTGCCTTCTGTACTGGTACAATGTGGGGTCTGGTTTTGAAGATGACATGGTTACGGTGCATTTTGAAGAGAAGAATGAGGCGGAGAGTTTCACGTCTTTGTTGTAGAGTGTGCCATTTGAGTTCTTGGAGCATCTCAGTCACGCTTGAGGTGTTGTGATGTCTATTAAGCACAAATCTTGCTGCTCTTCTTTGGATCATCTCGATCTTGTGGATGTTTCTGGCAGTGTAGGGGTCACATACTGGAGCAGCATATTCCAGAAGAGGTCTGACAAGGGGAAAGTATGCCTTGGTTTTCAGCTGGACTGAGTTGATTCTCAGGTTCCTCCGCAGAAAGGCCAGGGTGGTGTTGGCTTTGTTACAGACATTGTCCACATGCTTGTTCCATCGCAGATCTGAGGAAATGGTAACTCCCAGATACTTTGCTGAAGAGCAGGTTGCAAGAGTTTCGTCATTGAGTGTGTAGTCATGGATTACCGGATGTCTTTTACGGGTGACTCTCAGCACTTGACACTTATCAGGTTTACACTCCATGAGCCATTTTCTCCCCCACTCTGCCAGTGTGTCTAGATCAGCCTGGAGAAGTCTGGCGTCACCAGCTGATTTGACTGTCATATAGATGAGAGTGTTGTCAACAAAGAGCCGCACATTGGAAGAAAGGTGTTTTGGCATATCATTGATGAAGAATAGGAAGAGGCTAGGTCCGAGAACTGACCCCTGAGGAACACCAGATCGCACCTCCCCTGTGTATGATGATACACCATTCAGGACAACTCTTTGGGTTCGGTTTGAGAGGAAGTTCTTGATCCATGTAATTGTGTAATTGTATACCCTAGGGATCATACCCATAAGTTTTAATAAAACTTCTTCTGATCCCTCCACATTCATATTGCCTTAATGTAATCATCGCTTTTCTTAAACCTGTTTTATATTTTCTGTATGTTCTGTAGTCTCCGTGTATATTGCTGTTTTTGTTCTTGTACATCTTTACATTATATGTAGTGTCTTTTTATGAATTGTGGAAAAATAAAGACGACAATTCCCCAGGAATTGTATTGAATTGAATAGTAAAGCAGCTTCTTGGCAAGGCGACGGTGGCCAACCTTGTCGAAGGCTTTACTCATGTCCAGCCCAACAACGTCTATCTGCTTTCCTTGTTGCATGTTGTTTTGCAGATCTCCAAGGAATCCAGCAAGCTGGGTTTCACATGACATTCTTGCTCTGAAACCAAACTGAAGAGGGTACAGTATGTTATGTTCTGTAGCATGGCGCATCATGTTGCTAGTGATAATGTGTTACATTAATTTGCAGCATACACATGTTAGGGATATTGGTCTGTAGTTGCCTGGGTCTGTTGTTTTCCCCTTCTTGAAGACTGGTACAACATTTGCCTGGTGCCACGGGTCTGGGACAACTCCAGTCTGGTATGACTTGTTAAAAATGCAGGTCAAAGTAGGAGCAACAACCGGAACAAGTGTCTGAAGGATACGTGGAGTGATTCCATCTGGACCTTCAGCTTTTCCAGTAATTTCTGCACACCTGGGATGGTTATCAGGACATCTGGCATGTCAGGGTACGGTGAGGTTTCTGGAAGAAGACCATCTGGTATCACTGCTTCTTGGGTGAACACCGATTCAAACTGTTGGTTGAGGGTATCTGCGATCCCTTGAGTGTCTGAAATGTGTACTCCATCTTTCTTCAACTGGGTGATTCCACCATTGTCTGTTCGGTTGTGTTTGATGAATTTCCAGAACCTCTTCATTCCCGGATACTCGTATTGTTCGTCTGGGGTAATGATGGCTTCGACATAAGTCCAATATGCCCTTCTCATGGTATTCTGGATACTTAGTTTGAGGTCCCACAATTCACTCAGCATTTCATCACTGGGTTGGATGTTGGCTCTTCTCTGGTTACGACATCTTCTACTGAGTCTATTTCTTTTGTTAAGCAGAGACTTGATCTTGTGTGTCATCCACGGCAGGCTATCATGCAGTTTGCTCATCTTGTGTGGGATAAACAAAGTAATGCCCGCTTCTATATTCTCAGTGAAGATTGTCCACATCTCGTTTGCAGACAAACCATCGCTGTTAGAAATGATTTGATCGCCTACGTTTTCCATGTGATGTGCAAACTGCTCCCACTTTGCCTTGCTATACTGTAGAATGCGCCGAGGGGGAACAGGTCTCCCTTTGCTGGGCTTGTTGAGCTGGACGATTGGGCAGTCATGATCCGAGATGCCTGGGACTACCGCAACCTCACTGAAGAGTGTAGGGTTGTTGTTTATTACGAAGTCTAGAGTATTACCTTGGCGGGTAGGTTCCTCTATCAGTTGGCAGAGACCTTTGTCATCTAGAATTTCTCCAAAATGATGATGGAGGGCTGGATACCGGCAATTTCCAACTGTTTTCTCTACCCAATTCCAACCTGGAAGATTGAAATCTCCTGCAAGAAGAACAGTGTGACTCATGTTGATACGTGAGAGGGAGGTTTCGAGTTCTGCAAGGCTTTCAGTATCGTTTTCATGAGGTCTGTAGTAAGCTCCAATGTGTACCTTCTTACTGGATGCAAGTTCCAATGTACACCACAGGATTTCACAATCCGTTTCTAGTGTGTCTTCACGTTCCAGTATGATGTCCTTTTTGGCTGCTATGAAGACTCCGACACCATGTATTTCCCCACCTCTGTCTCTGCGGAAAACATTGTAGTGGTCTGTTGCAAAGCATTCGTTGTTTGTGTGCCTGTCTGTTAGCCAGGATTCGGTTCCGATGACAATGTCAGGTCTGTTCTGCATTAATAGGCTTTGAAAAGATTCTCGCTTTGCAGGAAGACTTTGGCAGTTGACATTCAAGACCTTCAGGTTTCTACGAACATGATTGTGAGTGTGCTGTTGACGTTGCTTGCATGTGGTTGGCTTTGGAGATGAAGTTAGTACAGGTCGATATGTGTGGGCATTGGGACGGTGACCCTGAGTTATGGGTGTAGTATGATGACTACTGGTACCGCTAGAGTGGGTGGCCAATGGTTCAAAACTGTTTGACAGGAGAATGTCATGTTTAGGCGGTGAGAAACTGATATTGGGGATGCCACAATGGTTGCAAATCCAAACAGCAGAGGAGTTTCCCAGTTCTTGGTATTCCGTAGATTCCATGCCAATGCATCTTGTGTGGAACCAACGATCACATTCATCACACTGTATTCCATGCGAGTTCCATCTGACGGCTTTGCTGCATAAACCACAGGAGTTCTTTGTGTGGCGTGGTCCGGGGTTAACTTCTACATCACCCGCCTTGAGAAGAATCAGATTCGCCACAAATAAGCTGTATAAGAGGTGACCTGCTTTGGGTTGCGGTGCATATTTATGTGATCTTTGAAAAAGTATGATCTTTGTCAGGGACAGAAGATCAGCAAACCCAACCATCATGAGTGGTATGTGGGCTTTGAATAGAGAAATCAAAGTGTGTGTTCATGTGTTGGGTAGGCTTGTGAGCTAGTAGGTAGTATTGCAGCAGCAGGCAGCATAAGGTGATACAGTGATCCATTTTCAGTTTCTAATATTTAGTCATCGGTCATTAGTGTGCAGCCAATCATGCACATTAAGCAACAAATGTTTACATCTGTTCAAATAAAGTGTAAGTACATACTCACAACAGCTGCGAATAGTGAGAATTAAAAGCAACTAATGAAACAACATCAAGTAGTGTCCATAAAATAACAAGCAGTATCCATAGGAGAAGCAAGTTGTGTGCATAAAACAACAACAAAGGACTCAGAATGCAACACAATACAGTACTGTGAGAATGCTCCAGCATACATCTAATAATATAATTTTATGTGGGACAATTCAATTCTGTCTCCTCAAAATATTGTGTAGGCAAACTATTTCTTTCATCAAATATCACATTTTCATGCTGACATCAATAAAGAAAATAACTTCCAATCAAAAAGTAGGTAGTCCAAAATATCTAGTAAGGATGCAAGAGATTTTGAGTGATTTTTAAAGCCAAAAAGCTGCATAGTCCAACACAGCACACAGCACACAGCACATCTCAAGCACACAGCACATCTTAGGAGTGGTTATTCATTTAATTATAATTTTTAAGATTTTCGTTTGAATTAACAAGTTTGTTTTTTAATATCAAAACTGTTCATTACAATTAAACAGTTAACTAAACTTTGCATACTTCAATATTAACATTTCGTTTTATATTCGTTGCCGAGAGAAGCATCGTTTGTGCAAATACATGATCGACCATATCATACTTAATTAGCTCAACAGCCCCAACTAACTGAACAATTCAGATTTAGAGAAAAAAAGACAAATATGTATGACGTTAAAACATATTTTCTGTACAGTATTCATGAGAAAACATATATTAGAACAAGCACTATTGCCCGGGTAGGTTGTCTCGTGGGTAATTGTCTTAGGGGGTAAGTTGTCTCTTCAAAATAGTCTGGATAATATTTCATATTGGTGCCAACAAAATGATGTAGTGCCTAAACCTTCCAAATGTAATTTACTCTGTATAAATTTCCTCCGACAGATGAACCCACGCACTGATATAACGTTGAATGAAATTCCATTGAATGTTGTTTTAAGTTGTTAGGAGTTGTTAGGAGTCACAATTCAAAATGATTTGAAGTGGAACTTGCATGTTCAAGAAATAGTTTCTAAAGCATCCCGAAGATTATATACTCTCTGTATTCTTAGGAGGTCAAAAACACCTATTATGGATATGGTGACCGTCTATACATGCTACATTAGACCCATTTTAGAGTATGCCTGTCCAGTTTGGCATACCTCAATTACTGATGCTCAACCAACGCAGTTGAGTTTGTTCAAAAACGAGCACTCAGAATTATATTGGGTAGAGACTACACATCATACAGTGTAGCGTTGTCTATCTGTAAGTTACCATCACTCTCTTTACGCAGAAACAAATTGTTGATTAATTTTGGCACAAAAATGTTGCAATCTCCAATACATAGACACTTACTCCCTCCAACCAAAGCTAGTACATGTACAAGACAATTACGAAACATGTCGGGATTGTGTACAATTAAATGTAACACAGAAAGATATCGTAAATCAACTATCCCCTATTTGGCACGTACATTAAAACCATGAATTTGGTTGGATTGTGTTTTGTTAGTAATGATTTGCATTGCTTGGTATAATGTAATTAAGTTATTTGTGTTGAATTGAATTTAAAAGAGTTTATTAATTAAATAGTTGGCAGCCAAAGGCTGAATTGTACATTTGTTACATTTGTAAAGTGCATGATACATGTTAAAAGTTGTAAAGTTTAAAAAGTAATGATTATTATGCAAACAGCAACATACACAATTGTACATAAGAAAAGAAAATGATTATACAAAAATTGAATTGTATTATTGTTTAAAATATGAACAAGGTAATGAAGAGCACTATTTTCTTTTTAATTGGTAACCAATCATTAAAAACAGGGTGTTTTCTAAAGATATTATATAAACTGTTCACAAAGTTGTTTTTTTCTTGCTTCCAAAGTAGTTAAATTGCACAATGAAAGAGCAAAAGTGGCATATGTTATATAGTCACCTCCCAATATTATTCTGAGGACTCTCTTCAGAATTCGTTCTAAATTTAATATTTGCTCTTGAGTAATATTTTCATTCAAAACCGGGACACAATAATTAAGTACTGGTCTTACGTATCCCATGTATAGTTAAACGATCATTAAGATGATTATATTGTAGACTTAGATTGTTTCTTTATTTATGTAATATGACAAATACTCATAAACTTGCAGTTTGGTACCTTGAATTTTGGTAAAATATTGATATTAAACTTATAATAGGTACATAAATATTCATTTTTAAATTATGCTTAATTAATTTTAATTGAAATATCAATATTAGAATAGCCTTGCTCTCATATAATAATGATTTCACAATAGGTATTCAGCTGATAGGTATAAATGATAAATATATTATAATTAATTAATTGCTTGGTGATTAATAACTTAGAACAGTTTTAATTATGAATTACTTTATATTACCTATATAGTTGAATTGCTGTATACAATTCATTGTTGGAAATGTGGTTGATTAGCAATTATGCACAATGATCTGATATTTGTTCTTTGTGTAATGTAGCTTTGTTTATTTTATAGTGATTTACTTTTGTAAATTTTGTTGTTCCAATTCATTCAAATTCGAATGTAACAATTGCTATATTGTATTGTTTATACTATGTATGTTTTGATGTTCAATGTACACTGATCCTTTCAGCACTGCTGCTGATCAGTTTGAAATGTATACCAAATAAATAAATAAAATAAATAAAATAATAATTGTCTAGGGAGATAATTGTTTTGGGGATATTGGGGTGATTGTCTTGGGAGTAATTGACTTGAGGGTGATTGTCCAGGGGGTAAAAGTCCGGATACGGTCTTTCGCTTGAACATTTGTGTTTTATCGATATTTTAACACGATAATGAAACGTCTTTATTTGTCTTGTAATCCACCACACGCAGCTGTGACGCACTAAGCTGCCCGTGCTGGCAGATTCCCCGTAACGACCCGAGCCGCTGCCCGAACCAGCCCGAGTCATGCCCGGTCGGGAAGAACCTCGTGTGGGATCACTGCGGCTGCTGTATCGTATGCTCACAGGTAATTTAGGGCGATATCAAAATCGGGTTGCCCTCGTGTAGTGTGACGTCATCAAAACATTATTTTTGTCTTCTTCCAAATTTGAACTTCATTTACCGAAAGATCATACAAAATAATGTCCAAATATGATAGGACAATCCGACTGAATTTTATTTCAATAGACAATTAGTATTATTATGCTCCGGTTCATAATGTTAAAAATAGATTTTCATGATGTCATAGCTTAGGTACTCCAAAGGGCGGTGACTAAAACATTTGATTGAAAAGGATTGAGGACATCCTATACAGAACTCTAAGTGAATGGACAGTCATGTTAATTGCAAGGGCAAATTAGGTAGCGGGTTAAATAAAATGGGATTACATAAACATTTATCACCTGACTTAGTAAATACAGTACATGCCGCTGCAGTGTTATATTTTTGTATAGCACATGGCAATATTACACCCCTAGCCTGACAATCAGATGATAAAACAGTTGTTAAATTTGTTGTCGGGAAAATCACGGAATAGTCCTACCCGCGGGATTTCAAATGCTATTTTGTGAAGAAAATAAGTCCCTCGACTTCGTCTCGGGACTTCAATAGCTCTTCCCTCAATAGCATTTAAAATCCCTCTGGATGTAATATTCCGTGTTATACCCTCCACCGCCATTTAACAACAGTATAATAACATCTTCAGCATGTTCAGTTCTTGTGTAGGAAGGGGATAGCTTTAGTAAGACATTAGTATAGCCATGTGTGTTTTCTTTTCTTTTATCATCATATACCTCGCACAAAAAGTTCCGCAATCGAGGTTTGCGTATTAATAACTTTTGTTTTACGCTATAACCATTCATACAGTTGGTACCATTGGAAAGCCTGAATTCTCCCCTTTACATTGGTATGAAATTTGTTATGAATATTTTATCATGGAATGTGCATTGCATCCAAATGGAGGGCAAAGTCAAAATTGAAATGTTGCAAAATGCACTGATTTTGTCAACTGAGTTGCCTTCCTTGGCTTGAATGGGGGTGAGGTGGTCATGCATTCAAGCCACGTTTTAATCTTCAAACAAAAGGAAGGCACACTGTTGACAAAATCAGTGCATTTTGCAACATTTCATTTTTTTTGCTTTGCCATACATTCGGATGTAATGCACATTCCATGATAAAATATCGATAGCAAATATTATATCAATGTAAAGAGGAGGATTCACGCTTTCCAATGATACCAGATTTATGAATGGCAATAACGTAATAGACATTCAAGCCACGTTTTAATCTTCAAACAAAAGGAAGGCACACTGTTGACAAAATCAGTGCATTTTGCAACATTTCACTTTTGACTTTGCCCTACATTTGGATACAATGCACATTCCATGATGAAATACTCATAGCAAATGTTATATCAATGTAAAGGGCAGAATTCACGCTTTCCAATGATACCAAATTTATCAATGGTAATAACCTAATAGAAAAGTTATTAATGCGCAAACCCCGATTGCGGAACTTTTTGTGCGAAGTATATTTAGGGTCGTTAGCATCATCGTCATCATCATCATCATCATCATTATCATCATCATCATCATCGTCATTATAACCATCACCAACTAAATAACTATAGTTATTATCACAATCATAATGCTTATTATTCTCATTTGTACTATCCCAGGGTGAGGGAGATGAATGCGGCGGACCATGGCGAGTGATGGGTACGTGTTCTAACGGACTCATGTGCGTGGATCGGCAGGGCGCCTCCACGCGGTACCAGTGGATGAACCATCCCAGTATGGCGCGCGCGGGAGTCTGTAGCCGTGCTCCCGTGGTACACCGACCAAGGCCTGCCCAGTCGTGGGTCTGGGGTTGGAGGTCCAACTAGATTCAAGTCTTCAGCAAAAGTCTTCACAAAATAGCGCAAAAGATAGATTAACATTTAGACAAGGCCTCGTGTCCGAATATCAGAAACGACAGGTAAACGAGTACAGCACGTTCAGGAGCAGCAGCAGCCGTGAGGCCATTTCGCATTTCATCTGCATATTAATATTCATAAACTCCTAATAATAAACGACTAATGAGCGTGGCCGTCGCTGTAATGGCGCGGTCGTCCTCACACAGCCCTGTCGAACTGTAGATTATACATAGGTCATGAATGTTTCCTAACTATAACCGACGAAATTAACTAGAGGACCAAGCAGATGTGAAAAGGTGTAATAGTCGCCCTTGCTTATCGTTCCCGCCAATCAGACGCGTATAATGATGCGATTGATGATCATAATTGTAGAGATCTTTATTTTAGGGGAGCATCCATGCATCAAGTCAGGTCGGAGGAGATGTAGATCTGATTGAGATCTGAACCAGAATGGTGGTGGTGGGGAGTGGGGGGGGGGGGGGGGGGCGGGTGGCACGTGCCCCTCATGCAATAGAGTTTTGGAAATGTAAACAACAATGTTTAATCATGTTAACTGTGACAAGAAACTTCCAGTTTCAATATTCATTTTCATAGTCTCTGAAATTGTGAGTCCTTGGTAAACAAACATTCCGAACTCGACTATTTTCTACTCGGTCGTTCGTGAACTGGGACATTTCGCGATCACAACTTAACTGAGCAAAGGGGGATTACGTACTGTGCGTAAAAGTGCGCAATATGGATCCGCGCATCTGATATACCAGTCTGAATTGCCTTTAATTGAATCATTACATCATTGAACATTAAAACAGATTTCATGGCAATTTAGTTCATGCAATTAGAGTTTAGGAAATGTAAAAACAGAAACTTCGAGTTTCAATATTAATTTTTTATAGTCTCTGATATTGTGTACAGTGAATAATTATTTGTATATCATACGTTATTACCATGATTCGAATATAAAACATATCCCTGTAAATAAAACTCCAAATTAATCGTGTTTTGTTCCTATTCTATGTTTCATTTTACTTGAATAATGTTCCCCCAAAACAAACGGATAAAGAAATTAAGACATTTCTACAAACAAACAAACAAACCACACAATAAACACATAGACAACCAATACATAACAAACTTGGAGCCTTGCTGAACATGCTGAAAGGTTTCTTTTGGGCAATGTTCAGAGCACTACTGCTCTCCACCCAGGTGACTGTATAAATGGAAACTCATGATGGCTGGGGTCTGAAGGTTGAATCAAAATGAAAACACTTATGTACGAGTAATGTGGACACTTCCTAGGGAGCAGTGGATAGAATGCTGGCTTGACCGCGTGTGTGCATCCGATGACTGATACTAGATGCAGAGTCCAAAAGCACTGGAGCTGTTCCGAGTATAATGACACTAGACATGTATACTGATGGTGATAATTATGATGATGATAATGATGATGATGGTGGTGTGATGATGATGATGATGATGATAATAATGGTGATGATGGTGATGGTGATGATGATGATGATGATGATGATGATGCCAATGATGATGATAATGCTGCTGATGATGGTGATATTGATAATGATAATGCTGCTGTTGCTGCTGCTGCTGCTGATGGTGATGATAATAATGATGATGATGATGAGGGGGGGGGGGGGGGGGGGTAGGGAGCATGGAATATGGTCTAGCCAGGGATATCTAGACATGGGGGTAGGGTGGGTGGGGTGGAGGTATAGAAGAAAGGTGCAATGTTGGGAGCTGGGGGGGGGGGGGGGGTAGCTGAGAAATGCACGACTCAAAGATGATATGTACATACAGAGATAATGATGATTTATGGTGATGATGATGAAGTTGGTGACCGCGGTAGCAATGAGAATCGACTTTATCATGAATTGATGTTGTAGTTCGGGTACATCGAGTACATCGAGTACATCGAGGGCTGATGTGTATATATACTCCGCAAAAAAAGAAACTGGACACTTGTATGAGACTAAATATTTCGTATTCATTAACGATAAAATATATGATATTGTATATCAAATTAAAGATAAAATTACTCTCTTCAATATTCGCATAAAATCCAGATTAAATAATTCATGCATGACTTGTCACGGTCAATTAACCACACCAAGGTCTGTTTTTCAAAAATAGCAAGAATGGAACATCCACGCAACCATATAAATGTTGATAAGCATAATCTAAAACGCTATATTCATGAGATGGCATATTTTTTCATTACAAATGTGACCTTTTCTATCTTCATCTCAATAAAGAGTATAAATGAAGACAAATTGTTAACGTTATAGGGGGTATTTTAATCAAAAAGTAACAAAATGGGGAATTCCATGGCAAAGCTTTATTAGTCAAAACCACAGTTTGTGCCCTTATTTCAGCATGAAAATGGTATAAATTCTTCTCAAGAATTCTATCGTAGTCCAAAGATCTTCAAAACCTGAAGTCACCCTTGGTCAAACAGTTGGGCAGTCTTTAACATGCCATTTCTCTAGGTAAATATGGTTAAAATTGCAGGGGACACATGAAGCTTCATGCCTCTAATACAGACCAGTATGATAATGCTCTCATAACCTGGCCCTGTTTTATTGACAAATTTGTATTTCCAGAGTTTGTTCATAGCAATAAAGTTGAATAATGTCATAATTTAGTTGCCCCGCTCATCTTGTTTTAAGTGAAACGCTTACTATCATTTCAGTCGAATGGTGTGGTCCCTCATTGTTTTGCTATATTTGAAAACAGACATTGCTATTGTTAATTGACCATGGCATTCCATGCATGAACGATTACACCTTTAAGTTATACCCTGCATGTAGAGGACTAAATTCCCTTTAATTTGATATATGATCATGTACACTTTATCGTACATTAGTATGAAATATTTGAACTTATACAAGTGTCCAGTTTCTTTTTTTGCGGAGTATATATATATGTGTGTGTGTGTGTGTGTGTTGGGGGGGGGGGGGGGGGGGGGTATACATGTATACGCATAACTTTACATGCGCATACAATCTTCAAATACAATACAAAACCATAACTGCCGTCATATGAAGATCTTCTTCAACATGATCTGATATCCGGACAAATTATTTTCGGGAAGATTTTGAAAGTACTTTATTTGGGGCAAACAACCCCATCCACAGACAAAACAGACTGGAAATGATTAACATGTTTCCTACTAAATGTTGCAATCCCCATAGCGTTAACACAAGACCCGAGCGGCTAAGAATACAATTTAGGTCAATACCCCTTACCAGTGGCGTAGACAGGTTCTTACACCTGGGGGGGGGGGGGATGATTTGCCGTTCAGTTCACACCGGACCAAGACTAATTTGTTCGCGGCCGAGACCACCTGCCCAAATATTTAGAGACCAAAACAATGCTTGGAAGTCCTCTCAGTGGGGGGGGGGGGGGGGGGGGGGGTCCGTACAATTTTGTCGAAGCCGAGACCAAGTACTTTCAAAATTTTCTAGACCGAGACCAAGTACCTTCAAAGTTGAAAACCCCTCTCAGTGTGTCGAGACCAGGTTTTAGACGGTCAAGACCGCTTAAAAGTAGTCTCGAGACCAGCTAAAATGTGAAAAGGGGGGTTCAAACCCCCCCCCCCCCCCCCTTACAGCCATTTTTGGGTCAAAGGGGGGAATTGAACCGCCGAAATCCGCCCCCCCCCCCCTGGGTACGCCTATGCGTAAAACTAATGTTTTCTTTTTCACTCGTATAGATACACACAAAAAAATATATCCTTCCCTAAAACCTGGGGGGGATGATTGTACATGTCATCCCCCCCACCTTGTGAGGTGGGGGGATGCATCCCCCTCATCCCCCCCGTTGTCTACGCCCCTGCCCCTTACGCCAACCCATATCAAGAAACAAACGTTTCGTACTTCTATGAATCTCAGATCTAGTCATTCAATCGGTCCCCCATAAGAAATGAAGGCACGCCACCAACGTTTGTAAATGCTAGGCATGAAAGTACAATGCACCATGACAAGTAGGTACTGGGGTAGCTAAGGTAATGGGGGTGGGATTGGGGGGGGGGGGGCACGAGGTCATGTGCCCCCAATTATTCGCGTGACCCCAATTAGTCCGACAATACTAAGCCACTGCATATATATTTTGTAGGACTGAGTTCTCATATTGACAAACCTATTATTTAGTGTTAACATTGTAACCTATTTCACATTTGTTGCATTTGTCTCGGGTTGCTTGTAACTCCTCAGTTAATGCATCCAGCGTGTGTGTGTGTATGTGTGTTTGCCTTGTGCGTGTGCGTGTGTGCGTGCGTGTGTGTGGTTGTGTGTGAATGATGAATGTATGATTTACATAGACCTCCATACATTTTTCAAGGCACTGTCTTTCAGGGTGTCTCTTAACAAAGAAAGCCAACTTGGTTGATGTAGATCAAACATATAAAGATATTAAATAATGCATTCTATTGCACCGTGGTAGCGATTCTTTAAAATCATTGCTTTATTAAAATAAAATCTACTTCAAACCATGACCATGACAATACACATAGACTTAGCGTACTTGTTGGTTTTAGGCATATAGTGTGAAAATAAATGTAAAACACATACAAATATAAAATACAACAAGCGAACCGTAACATAGTGTGACATTCCACAACAGTTTACGACTCATTTCAATTTTGAGCATATCTTCGCATAAAGGGATAATAAGGATTTGGTTTAGAGGGCGCTTAGAAATAAGTTATGTGTGAGGTAGAGGAAACTGGAATAGGAAGTGCTAAACAAACAAACATTCCGAAACAAAACAACGTTTGTTTGATCTAATAACATGGTTGAATCGTATATGTTGAGCATGTTTGGGTTATTTTCATTGTTGTTAATGATTACGTGCATGTTTAATTACTCGATCCAGTTTTAATTAGAACTGTCCCTTTAAACACTTCTGTCATTTACATTCTGAATTTATTTTTTATTAACTATTATAAATATCACTCATTCTCAAACTAATTATAATACATTCATGTATTGCAACACTATAATTACATGTTTTGTATAGCGATCAGGAAAGAGGAAGAATACATCTTTCAGATTGTTTATGTTCTAATTATACATGATAATTATACAGGATAATTTGCATTTCCTCTTTTTCTAAAACACTGTGTTATAGATAGATAGATAGATAGATAAATGGTATTTTATTGCTCCATGGATGGCAGTTTCACAACTGAATTGCACATGAGTTACAAAAGTTTGTCATTTATACATTGTAAAAATCACAGATCATTTAAAAACGTGTCTTATTAATATTGCATAAATACCATAACCAGTTAAAAAACAGTTAATGAACATAATTCTTGAAAGAAATGATTAAGTCCAATTATGTACTACTATATAAACTGATCAAATTCAAAGAATAAAATAGTAATTAAATATAGTTTAACACATATTGGTACAATAAACATAATCATTAAACGAATGAACGCAAATCAGAACATTACGATTACAAAATATTACAAAGAATATAAACACGAGCAAATCAGCTTTTGTTATACAGGCGAATCAAATTTGGTATAGGACTATTTTGCATTCGATTTGTTTTACATTTAAAATCCGGAATTTTCTTTGAGTTTCTAAGTGTTCTAGTACATTGTTTTTGTGGGAGAAATTGTTGAAATTGGTCGGTGAGTGATAATGTTTTTTGAAAGAAAGTAACACATAAATCTTGACGCCTTTTATCTAGTGTTTGAAGTTGGGATTGTTCAAGTGCATTTGTATAATCATTATAATCCTTATGGAAAATTATCCGCAACGCTCTCTTTTGAATTCTCTCTAATCTCTCTTTTTGACTTTGTGTGAGTCCTCCACTCCAAACAGGACTGGCATATTCAAGTAGAGGGCGAATATAACCAACAAAAACAGTGATAAGGTCTTCCTGTGGAAGACCATATTTAACCAAAGAACGGAGCATATATAATTTTGCACTTGCCCTTTTTTCAATGTCTTTTATGTGAGCATCCCACTTTAAATCATTTTGTATAGTAATTCCTAATAATTTAACTTCACTCAATGTTGCCAATAAACAATTCTCTAAAATTATACTCGTCCTATTAACTGGTGCCCTAGAGAAACAAATATCCATTGTCAAACATTTTATAGGATTTAGTTTCATTTTATTATCATCAGCCCAGACAGATAAGTTATCAGCAGCCTCCTGCATTTGTGAATCTTGGGCAAGTTTGCGGCACTCAATCATTGTTAGATCATCAACATATTTAAAAATGTGTATGTCATTATCTAATTTAAAATCATTAATCATAATTAAAAATATTAAAGGACCCAGCTTTGTACCTTGAGGGACTCCAGCATGAATAGTACATGAGTCAGACAGAACACCATGGTAACGAACACACTGTGTACGACAAGAAAGGAAGTCACAAATCCAGGTTATTGCTGAGGATTGGACCCCTATTTGATATAACTTGCTTATAGCTACGGTGTGGTCAATTCGATCGAAAGCTTTCTTAAAGTCAGTTAAAAGAATTGTTGACAATGTTTTAGGGGTCTCGGCATTTAAATACAAATGATGAAGAATATTAATTAAACAATGAGATGTTGATAAACATTTTCTATTTCCAAATTGAAACTGGTCAATTTGTTGTCCAATGTCTTGCAATATCCATTTTGCCATAAAACCTTCTATAACTTTAGCAAAATGGTCGGTCAAAGATATTGGTCTTAGTTTGTCAATACTTGGTGGACTTGTTTTGGGAATTGGAACAACAATTGCATGCTTCCAAACATCTGGAACCTTTCCAGAGCTGAAAGAAGTGTTGATTATTCGAGTCAATGGCTCAGCAAGTTCCACGGAAAACTGGCGGATGAGTCGTGCAGAGATACCATCTGGACCACTTGAAGTTGAGCTTTTAATTTGAGAAAGAGCTTTGTTAACTTGCCACGGTTCGACTATTGGCAGACTTCGCGATGAAGGCAAGTATGATGGCAGAGCTGCATGATCAAGTTTTTGCAGATCAGAAGAGACTGATACAAAATGATCGTTGATGGCATTAGCGATTGTGCCGCTCTCCTCACGGTCCACACCTACAACTGGGATGTTAGGAGAACCTCGACGCTGTCCAGTAAGAACGCGTATTTCGCGATACCAGCGAGAAGGGTTACTCTGTTTATGTTTCTGAACACGTGTGGCATGATAAAATATTTTAGCATTTTCAATGGATGATATAACTTTATTACGTAATCGCTTCCATAAGGTATGGTTCCCCTGACTATGTGCAACTTGTCTCTTATGGATTAATGACTTTATCTCTCCAGTCATCCATGACTTATCATCACAATGTAGCTTAACTTTACAGATGGGAAAATATTTATCAATTGCAACATTTAAAGTTTCATAAAAAGCTTTACATTGAACATTAACATCATCATCATCTACAATTTCAGGCCATTCATAAGACGATAGCCATTGTCCAAATGCTCTAATGGAGCTATCCGGCATAGGTCTTTGAAATGCATAACGTGTAGCCTTTTGAGGTTCTTTAACTTGTATAATAGGAGACCACAATACTGAATTATGATCTGACATTCCAATAGGAGAACAAATTTGAGGTTTATTATAATTACCGTATATATTCGTAATAATTTTGTCTAGAATGTTATCCCCTCTGGTAGGGGTTTCTACAACTTGGCGTAATGAGTGATTCGCGAGTAATGCATCAATATTCAGCTGATTGAAATCACCAAGAATAACGAGACCAGCGTCTTGGTGCTTTGATTTGATGTCGTCAATGGTCGCTATCAGATGATCTATCAGCTGCGCTTCGAGTTGAGCATCGGGCTGTGGATAATACACGACCGCGCAGAAGATGCAAGGGATGGATCTCGGCAGGCGAGGGGGGCGGAGTTTGACCCAGGTGACCTCGAGGTTGTCTGGAACCTGGACATCAGCGGGCGATGGGTTGAGGGCTTCTCTCGCGTAGATGGCTACACCTCCACCGATGCGGCTGGATCGCGACTTTGAGAAGAGGCAGTAACCCTGGATGGAGAACTGCTCGGGAGAACAGTCGTTCCTGAACCATGTCTCGGTCACGGCTGCAACATCAGTGTGATGGTAGGTGAAGACGGCGGATAGTTCATCAAACTTATTGCAGGCCGAGCGGGCGTTGCACATGAAGAATGTAGGCAGGTTACTTTGTTTTGGCTTAGCTCTGGCAGGTGCTCTCTGGACTGGTGTCAAGCATCTCGGGAGGCGAGCCTTGGTCGGCCGGCTATAAACACGAGTGCGATGTGGTGTCTGGAGGATGGGGTTCTGGAAATGTTTCAACTTCCGCACTCCAGCTCTGCAACCACGATTGGTGGCGGTCTGTTTCCTGATTTGGAGCTCTAAAATTGTTTGCCATGTTGAGTTAGGAAGTAGCGAACAAGCATTTGATGTGTTAAAACGAATATTCAACAATTGTTCACGGCTATAATGATAGCGTTTGTTTTTCACTGTTTTAGTCAATATCGAGTCTGTTGGGCCTGGGTTAGGCTCAACATCACCACAACAAATGATGGGTATATTAAAGGTTGCACTTGAGTTAGAATAATATATAGTACGTGCCTTGTGATACTGTCTGATACGAATCTGTTTCTGAGTTTTTGCAATTGGCTTGACATAACCGCCATATTGAAAATGAGACTGCGAGTACAAAAGTTCACGCACACAAACACTAATACACAGTGTAAGAAGGAGGAGCACACTGACTTTGTGCATATCCATCAGTGCATATTAAGTCTTTTACTACCTTCGCTACTTGGTATTGTTCAGGCAAGATCGTCCTTTGTTCACTCGGGTCGTACAAGGGTACACGGTCACAGCAATACTGGAACATGTCAACGTATGTGTTCGTGTACATACCCATGGTAGACAGCAAATTCAGATTTTTGACTTCCAAATAGCACCTTAATATCAGTTTTTTATCACTCAAAAACAATTCCTTCAAGGTCACTAAGGCAATTCACACAAGATCATAGGCAACTATCACAGCAAACACGTAATTTGACGATAAAATAAGACGATATTTGCAGAGAGACTCCAAGACGATGTAGCTGCCGGTTAAGCGCTTGTTACAATCTTGCTTTTTAAACTCCGTTTTATATTCGTCAAACAAAGTTGCGGCGGTAAATCGGTAGTCATTGCTCGGCGCCTTAACTTTAGCAACCGCATTGCTGACTTTTCCTTTTCTTCGATCTGGAGGACGACCACGGGGCGGGAGCGACTCGGGAATACCTTATTGTCCTCCGCAAAACGTATATATCCTTCGATCCCGACGGTCGGGGAGTCGCCGAATTCTCGGGGTGAGGATATCTCGAGTGGGAGGCATTTGGGGGGTTGAAGCTTACCGTATTAATATAATAGATTGATATGCCACGAGTATAGCCACTAAATAAGGGTTAGGTTTATATGTTATAGGGCAGGTCCAAGCTATTTGACTTGTGACGTACGGGACATTCACAGCTTTCAATTGAATATTATTCAAAGGAAGGAGCTATGATCTGGAATCTTTTTGGTGCTTTTGAAAGCTACTTGTAGTCCCTTCCTAAAATGCAAAAAAATATATTCAAAATGCTCGTTAAAATTTAATTATGCTAATAAATATGCAGCGTGACGTACGGGACCAGAGAAATTATGACTTTTTAAAAAAAATGTGTATTGTGAAAACTCTCTGAATCTACATGGCAGATAACAACTTATTCCTGATATATGCATTTAGAAACCATTAATATACGCACTGCAAAAAAAAAAAAAAAATTATGACCTTTTATCCCATGATAATTAATGAAAGAAAATAGGTATGCGCGTGACGTACGGGACATGTGACGTACGGGACATTTTTCCCTCATGTTTTATTTGTCATTTTCCTGCTTTTATTTTTAAATCTTTGGGTCCATTTTGCAATATATTTGTTCTTATTGTATTTATTCAATATTGTGATGATTTAAAACTCAAAAACAGCTTCCGCAATACATTATAATAAGACTTTAACAAATTGAAGCTCTGAAATCCGATAATTTGCATTAATTATGCTAATTACTAATTAAGAATTAATATTTTATTTGGCTTCAAAAGATGTGGGATACATCTATCTGATGTAAATTTCTTTCAATATTGACAAAAAAAATTTGAATATGAGAAAATTAAACAGAATCATCATAAATTTGGCAACTTACATGAAATCCTACACATGGGACTATTTAGAAGAAAAACTAAAAATATTTTGTGCCTTTTTAGCACTTTCTTGCAGTTTTTTAACCTGTTTGGAAGGTCTCGGTGTACTGAACCAATGTAATACTATATTTCCTTCATTGACATGCAGTTTCCCTACTCAAATTGACTGTCTAGTATTTTAGATAATTATTTAAAGGTAATTATGAGGTATTTCAAATTTCCCCCTCCAGACACATTTTCATCAGTATGTAGCTATAACGCGAAGTATGATGTGGTAATTATGTAATTACTTTTAGAGGTAACTCCTAAAGGTAAGACCTATTTATTCTGAAATTGTTAAGAGTATCTAAGCAAGAATTATTATGATAATCAGTGGTAAAACACAAAACAAATAATTTTCACCTGGCTTGCCATTGCTTTAACACTGAAAATGTCCCGTACGTCACACTTTTGTCCAGTACGTCACATGTCTTAATTAGCTAATAAAATCAAAACAAAAAAATACTGTTTTCATAAAACTTAGCTAGCCAGTCAAGAGTATGATAAATTAGAACTTCACAAAATATGAAAGAAAAAAATTAAGTGTTTCATACTGAAATATAAAAAAAGGTGTTCATTTTTGTGACGTACGGGACATTGCAGTTTGGACACGCCCTTATTAGCATAATTAATTAATTTTGACACTTAAAAATTTGGTCAACTATTGCTAGTGATTAGTTTTACTAGTCCCCATATATGAAATTAAAGCTTGATTGATAAAATAAAAATTAAAAATAGAAATACAATGTCCCGTACGTCACGCTAATATTTGAAATATGCAAATTAGATGCTCACTACTCGTTAAATATGCATATTATGCAAATTTCTGTACTAAAAATCTAAACTTCAGACTTTTAGCTTTGAAATGATACCAAATTTGTAAAGCTAAAATTAAGATGAATTTTCACCATCAAGGGGGACATTAGCTTGGACCTGCCCTATAATGGTATAGCATGCAGTGGTGGGGCCTAATACACAATGTTAATTGTTATGTGATGTAAAGTGTAACTTGGCGCTAGATTTATTTCAGTCATAAATTATTGAAATTCTGATGTGTATTTTTATTGTTCTATTATCTCATTCAATTTACAGGAATCAAGCCGAAAATCCAAATCTTTCTACAGAAGATATCAAGATTCTTGCTAATTTTGTCAGCGAAAATTATGATGACATATTTGGGAGAGCAGATCGGCCACAGGTAAGCAGGGAAAACAATGATATGTATATCAGGGACTACTTTTTAAGCTTGCCTGCACAAAAATTGATTTAAGTTAAAGGAAGTTTATTGGGCATGGAATGTCTTCTACAACATCTGTACATTGGACATTAGATATTTAACTTGTTTAACTTTTTCTTTGTAGATCTGTCCATCCATTCTTACAGAACTATGCTACTTGGAACTAAATCAAATTATAACATTAATCATTGCACTTGACATGCAGAACATAACTTGTATTTTGTTTGATTCATCTGATTGTGTATAGATTTATCTATTTATGTATTACAGATATTGATATTGACTGAAAATAAACATTTTAACTACGTAACTGCCCATTTTTAGCTCATCCGGCCCGAAGGGCCCGATGAGCTTATGCCATGGCGTGGCGTCCGTCGTCCGTCCGTCCGTCCGTTTTCAAAATGCTTCTTCTTCGTTATTTTTCAACCGATTTTGATTCTGATTGTTTCATAAGATAGGGCTAGGAGGGGGATTTAAAACTTCTACACAGAATCGTGAACTTCATTATATATGCTAATTTATGCAAATTTATTCGAAATCACAAAAAATGCTTCTTCATTTCTTGACCGATTTTGATTTGGTTTGCTTTATCTGGTAGAGCTAACTTTGGTACACTAAACTTCTACACAGAATTTTGAAATTTTTCTCCATTAATTAATTATGGTAATTTATGCAAATTTATTCCAAAAATCACAAAAAATGCTTCTTCTCCTTCATTTCTCGACCGATTTTGATTTGGTTTGCTTTATCTGGTAGAGCTAACTTTGGTACACTAAACTTCTACACAGAATTTTGAAATTTGTCTTAATGCTGTTAGGTAAAGAAAAAATTCTGGATCGTTCTCGGATCGGTAGAATTCAAAATCGCTAACGAGATTCTCGGATCGGATCGGATCTCGGAAAAAAATAATATTGCAATTTGCTCTGAAAAAAATGCAGCGTTGTAGACTTATCTTTCTTGTTTTATATGCCAATAATATTAACAATGTTGGCGCTTTGAGGCATGCACATATCAATCTTTACAGAAAAACAGTTACAGACTATTCAGAATTAACTAAGTTTCGCAAGAAAAGTATTTTTTCCGAAGTGAATTGGGCCTAGAAATCGATCGTTTGTTCAGCATCGCGCCACACATTCACAGAACTCAGCCGGCCAGTCACGGGGAAACATCACATGTAAATTTGTACGATCTTCTTGGTGAGAGCCTTCAAAAAGTGGCTATAAATTTTTTGTGGCTATAAATTTTTTTGTGATCAACACAATTTGGGTAGTCTACTTACATGATAACATGGCATTTGAAAGCTGAACAGATTACAAAAATTACCCCCAAAACAATGAAAAACTGCGCTGAATATATCGATAAATTTCCAAAGCACGTTCGTGAGGGAAGGTTGAAGTAGTTACGGTACCGGTAGCAGCAAGTTTTCGGGCCGCTGCACTGCTGGCATGTTTTTTCATTCGCTCGATCGTGTACGGGTCTTTGTTCTTACGCCGGATATGGATTCATCCGCGATCTGTTATGTACATGTATAGTTGTTATTTACCGATTTTTTTAGTAGTTGTTTGCATTGCTTTGGGGCTCAGTTTTTTTTTCTGTTCAGCTTTTAAACGCCATGCAATCATGTAAGTAGAATATCAAAACATTTAAACATGGTGCAAATAACCAAAATACGTATTTTGAGCCACTTTTAGAATGCACTGGCTGATCAGCTCGATCATACAGATATACATCTGAAGTCTCCCCGAGAGTGTCGGCCTAACTTTGTGTGCATTTCCGTCGGCAATATCGTTCAAATGACTAGCAATTTTGCGCATCCTGTTCAATTTTCGACTGCGAAACGAATTAATGAACCAAGAATTTCTCCAAAATAACCACTCATAAAGTAAACAATATTGATTCCCCCATTCTTTATTTAAATTACACTACTTAATGGACTGTCAAACATACACATTTTCAATTATTACTGGAGAAAATGGGTCGGCAAAATCTTCCGATATTTTCTACCGAGAAAATTTATTTCTCGGAACCGGCTCGGAAGCGATTATCGCCGGGAAATCGGATCGTTCCCGGATCGGATAACAGCATTAATTTGTCTCCATTAATTAATTACGGTAATTTTTTATTTATTTATTTATTTATTTATTTATGTATTTATTTATTTATTTATTTATTTATTTATTTTTATTATTTATTTATTTATTTATTTTTTTTAATTTATTTATTTATTTTTTTTTTATTATTTTTTTTTTTTATGTCCCTTCTGGGGCGTCAAATTTATATTTTTTTCACTCTATTTTTTTTTTAAATTAATTTTTATGTCCCTTCCAGGGCATCACATTTTTATTTTTTGACCAGTTGAAAAGTGTACCACATGAAATTTGCGATATTTGATGTTGCGAGATGCCGGATGAGCGCTACGTCATTGACGTTCTGGTTATTAATGTTAACATTGTAAGTGTAACATTTGTATTTTTTTCTTTACAGAAATACAAGCTTGATAGTGGCTGAATTGCTGGCCTATTGGAAGTTCTGATCCAAGATCATACATCATGTACCTCTCTCTGTTCATCAGGCCCAACTTCCCAGCCCACTTTCTTGGCCCCAATCTTTGGTAAGAATTAAAAATTAAATGTTTTACATTTACGGGCAGGTCCAAGCTAATGTCCCCATTGATGATGAAAATTCATCTTCATTTTAGCATATCAAGTTTGGTATCATTTAAAAGCTAATAGTCTGAAGTTTAGATTTTTAGTGTGGAAATTTGCATAATCTGCATATTTAACGAGTAGGGGTTATCTTATTTGCACATTTCAAATATTAGTGTGATGTACGGGACATTACATTTTTATTTCTAATATTTATTATATTTATTTAATCAATGGAGCATTACTTTCATATATGGGAACTAGTAAAACTAATTACTAGCAATAGTTGACCAAATTTTTAAGTTTCAAAATTAATTGATTATGCTAATTAGGGCGTGTCCAAAATGCTATGTCCCGTACGTCACAAAAATGCGCACATTTTTTAATATTTCAGTATGAAACAGTTAATTTTTTTCTTTCATATTCTGTGAAGTTCTAATTTAACATACTCCTGACCAGCTAGCCAAGTTTGATGAAAAAAACATGTTTCGTTTTGATTTTATTAGCTAATTAACAAATGTGACGTACGGGACAAAAGTGTGACGTACGGGACATTTTCAGTGTTAAAGCAATGGCAAGGCAGGTAAAAATTATTTGTTTGTGTTTTAACCGCTAATCATCAAAATAATACATGCTTAGATGCTCCCCAGAAGTTCAGAATAGATAGGTCTTACCTCCAGGAGCCATCTCTAAAAAAAAAATTCATGTTCCATTTCATACTTTGTGATATAGCTATATTTTCATGAAAATATGTCGTGAGGGGGAAATTTGAAATATCTTAAAATTACCTTTAATTAATTATCTAAAATACTAGACAATCAATTTGAGTAGGGAAATTGCATGTCAATGAAGGAGAGACAGTAGTACACTGGTTAAGTACACCAAGACCTTCCAAACGGGTTCAAAAACTGTAAGAAAGTGCTAAAAAGGCACAAAATATAATCACTTATTCTTCTGAACAGTCCCATGTATAGGATTTGATGTAAGTTGCCCCATTTTCGATGATTCTGTTTAATTTACTCATATTAATTTCTTTTTTGGCAAATTTAAAAGTAATTTACATCAGAAGAATGTAACCAACACATATTGGTGCCAGAAAAAATAGTTTTTGTTAATTATTAATTAGGAATTAATTAGCTTAATTAATTAACATTTTTTGTAAAGTCGTATCGTAACTTTTTGTAGAAGTATTTTTTTTTTTTTTCATCAGAATATATTAGATTTATACAATAAGAACAAATATATTTCAAAATAAAATGAAATTAAAATAGAAAAATGACATAGTTTTAGTGAGGAAAAAATGTCCCGTACGTCACATGTCCCGTACGTGACACGCGCATACCTATTATCTTTCATTAATTATCGTGGGAAAAAAAGTTGTGAATTAATTAATTTTTTGGTAGTGTGTACTTGAATGTTTACTGAATGCATTACAAATTAGTTAGTATTAGCCATGTAGATTCAGAGCATTTTCATGATACATCATTCTCAAAAAAAGTCAACATTTCTCTGGTCCCGTACGTCACGCTGCATATTAATTAGCATAATTACATATTAATGAGCGATTTTAATTTTTTTTTTTGCATTTTAGGAAGGGACTGCAAGTAGCTTCCCAAAGCACCAAAGAGATTCTAAATCATAGCTTCTTCCTCCGAGTAATAATCAATTAAAAGCTGTGAATGTCCCGTACGTCACAAGTCAAATAGCTTGGACCTGCCCTTACATGTTCGTCTGTCCGTCCGTCCGTCCGTCCGTCCGTCCACAGTTTTCAAAATGCTTCTTCTTCGTTATTTTTCAACCGATTTTGATTCTGATTGTTTCATAAGATAGGGCTAGGAGGGGGATTTAAAACTTCTACACAGAATCGTGAACTTCATTATATATGCTAATTTATGCAAATTTATTCGAAATCACAAAAAATGCTTCTTCTCCTTCATTTCTTGACCGATTTTGATTTGGTTTGCTTTATCTGGTAGAGCTAACTTTGGTACACTAAACTTCTACACAGAATTTTGAAATTTTTCTCCATTAATTAATTATGGTAATTTATGCAAATTTATTCCAAAAATCACAAAAAATGCTTCTTCTCCTTCATTTCTCGACCGATTTTGATTTGGTTTGCTTTATCTGGTAGAGCTAACTTTGGTACACTAAACTTCTACACAGAATTTTGAAATTTGTCTCCATTAATTAATTATGGTAATTTTTTATTTATTTATTTATTTATTTATTTATTTATTTATTTATTTATTTATTTATTTATTTATTATTATTTTTTTTTTATTATTTATTTATTTATTTATTTTTTTTAATTTATTTTATTTTATTTTTTTAATTTATTATTTTTTTTATGTCCCTTCTGGGGCGTCAAATTTATATTTTTTTCACTCTATTTTTTTTTAAATTAATTTTTATGTCCCTTCCAGGGCATCACATTTTTATTTTTTGACCAGTTGAAAAGTGTACCACATGAAATTTGCGATATTTGATGTTGCGAGATGCCGGATGAGCGCTACGTCATTGACGTTCTGGTTATTAATGTTAACATTGTAAGTGTAACATTTGTATTTTTTTCTTGACAGAAATACAAGCTTGATAGTGGCTGAATTGCTGGCCTATTGGAAGTTCTGATCCAAGATCATACATCATGTACCTCTCTCTGTTCATCAGGCCCAACTTCCCAGCCCACTTTCTTGGCCCCAATCTTTGGTAAGAATTAAAAATTAAATGTTTTACATTTACATCACAGTCATACATTTAAATGATAACATACATGGATATTTCCATATATTAGATGATGGTACAAACAGCAGAGATTACCTGTGAACAGTCATTGTTGGATATTTCATAATTCATTTTTTGTGTTATGTATCTTAAGTCAGACCATTTACATTTATTTGCCAAGGGTTACTTTTCAAGCAAGCCTTCATGAAGAGAGCATGCTAGAATTGTTTTGCAAAATTATGTAAATTTATAAGGGCTCTTTTTGGTATTTGGGGGAGCTAAAGAGCCCTTTGTTCCCCTCTCCTCTCCCATATTTCTTCCTGCATTATGCATATTGAATATAATTATGATACCGCATTGGCTTTTGATTTAAATATAATATCTCCTTTTTTAATTTCTTTTTAAAATTAGAAATGCTGAGATTCTGGGCACATCACGTTGATCTGTCATAAAGACCAGTCATCGCAACTTGCAGGTCCATCCAGGCACGCATGTATGTTGAACTTCAGAAGGACAGTCTTCGAAAAGGTGTAGAGGTACATTATTAGAGAGACATTTGACACTTTTGTTATTCTAAACTTTTGTATTTTAGTTAATACAATACACGATTTTATTCTATAAGCTCACAATTTGTGTCAGATAACAGGATTAAAATGCTATGCTGAACATGTACAAATACATGTTCTCTATTGCCTAGTCCCAGACGTTCATTTAAATGTTTGTTATTAATTTGGCCGTTTATAACCAGGTAAATTTGAAAGTCCCGACTACCACGTTATAACAGGGTTTCCCTGTACAGAGAAATGTGAATGCGTCAGCCCCCAAGTAATGTTGGTTAAATCCAGGGGCGTCGATCCTGGGGGGGCAGGGGGGGCGGTCGCCCCCCCCAATAATTCCGAAAATGAGGAAGAAAAAAATCAAGTGCTATAATGCCAAAGAGGGGTAAGACACATTTATCAATAATTAATCTTAAAAATAGCCGTTTTCTAGTTTGAAAAGGACTGTAAATCTCGTTTTTGCATACAGTTTCATTTGGGTTGCAGGAACTCGTATTTCGAAATGTGTTGGGCAGTGTAATTTTTTCTCAAACGCACACCTCAAACGAAGTTAATTAAACCCTCATCTATACACGTATTCGGTTACGGAAACTTAGCCCACCGTCACAGAAGATCAAATAATCTGAAATATAACTTTCAGTCAATTCGGTCCATACGCGCTGAACGTAAATCATATTGGAATAATTATCATGTCCCCCAACATTTGAAAGTGGTGAAGATTGTCCACCTCCCTTTGTCATAATGTATGTTTGGTTCCATACTTATATACTTATATTACGTAAAATTTCTGTCTCAGGTGTGCACCAAATTGCACAATTTCACGCCCCAAAATACAAAAGCTCCCTACTGTGGGAGGGGGTCTCCCCCTCCCACACCCTCCCCCGCTCGGTCTCAGTGGTCACTCTGGATTTTTCTTCTTCAAATTTCGCCCCCCCAATATCAAAAACGGATCGACGCCCCTGGTTAAATCATAGTTGAATTTAACAAAGATTATCATTCACTTTATACAACCCTGTTCCTTATTTGCCTTTTCTGTTGTTAAATTTTTTATTTTGTAGCTTGTTTGTTATTTTGTTTAATAATAATTATTTTTAGTTAAACCAATCATTGACAAGTGTCCACAAATTATTTGCCTATATTTAATTACAGTGTTTAAAGTAATTTTTCATAATTTATTCTATGAAAAAAATATTGTGAATTGTAGGAGATTATGATAATGAGCAATTTCTTGGATAATATCCAAGGTCATTAGCAGTTTACTTGATCATTCCATACAGTCTTCCAAGATATGCTAGACTAAAATTAATAAAGCGGCAGGGTGATATCTTTATGAATTGCATAGTTAACATGCAAAATGTTGAGCTCGCTCTTTCCTTTGTCTGCTGATTGCATTTAATGGGCACTATTTTGTTTATTTTTTCTTCATCTGCAGATACTGGCCACTGCTGTGCAACCTCAAGACATAACTGGATGGGATGAGCTTATAGGGACTCGCTTCACAGTCTGAACATCAGACTAGCCATACATGTACAACAAACCATCGATACCAGCTTGGTAAAAGCTAGACCGATGTTAACAAAACAACTTGGAACCACTACCTTACTCTGGCCTAGCGTTTACTTTCGCCCAGATAACTGTCTCTTTGTTCCAAGCTCTCTTCATGTCAGGAACATTGACTTTTGGCAAAACATCACTACTCTCTTTCTACCGCTCATCCAAAGAACACCTTTGCCTTCTACCTCCTCTTTGACATCACCATGTGCAGTTACCATCTGACTCACATGGGCATCGACAACCATGGATTGTAAACGGGGCTACAATCCATGCCTCACTCACACACCTATAATAGGGGAGAGTCCGCCGACCAACATGGGGCGTTAAGCCATCACCTTTTCATCAACCTCTTCATCCACCGAGCTATTCGGACCTTTTATAAATCTTTCTCCTCTCGCAGAGATGACACTTTTCTGCATGCAAAACTTCCTACAATTCTTTGATCGCCATTTTCGTTTTTTTCTACATGGACACGTGTAAGCACCACACCTTCAGGCTTCCAGGCCTCGCTCATCTCTCCACGGCACACGTCGGAGTCATCGCCACGCCTTCGCTCCACATCATGTGTGCTGGTTCATCCATGGGACTGAAATGATATATCGGCCTTCTCTTCACGCGTCTTCGCGTTCATCACCTTCATCATCATCGAACTCTCGTTCTCATCTCTTCCGCGGACACGCATTTCATTCAGGCCAACTGAATGCTCAAATTAATTACCATGGACTTTAATTATTCACGTGCAATACATCTTTTGGACATTTGTTTTATACACTTTAATAATGACGTCAATCAAATTTATATCACTTGTGCGGACATTCCTTTTATTCAATCGTTGTACTGTATTATTTCTATTAGTGAACCTTGTATTGGGTGCTGGTGACCGCCGTATGTGTTTGCATCAACAACATATACAACCTATCACACACCACATTTCCCCGATATTTGGCCTCACTAAAAGCTGACCACATCAAAGAGGATAAAGAATCGTCTTGTATACTATAATTGTCAGCCTACCTCAAATGAATAGTTATAGGACAATGAAACCCAAGCAAAACATTGCTTTCATAAGCTCTAAGAGATTAGGAGGAAAAATCTCTAAAAATTAGAGCATTATCTGGCAAGATACAATGAAACTGGCTCTTGGAAGGTATATATATATATATGGTGAACTCAAATTTGCAACGAACTCTGATAAAATATTTTCTTCATATGCACACTTTTCCATTCCCAAAATTATGATATGTTGTGTATCAATGTATTCTACATAACATAGGTTTGAGATCAACCTATATTTAGAGAAAATTAGATGCCTATTTCCAAAGAGCCATAGTTTTTTTTTTGTATTTCTTGACCGATCCTGCTCACTAACAACATCATGTGTGCAGCCATTTTGAGATGTCATAGCTTTTTATGCCTCCGCAACGAAGTAGCCGGAGGCATTATGTTTTCGGGTTGTCCGTCCGTCCGTCCGTACGTACGTCCCGTTCTCGTGATCGCGTTATCTCAAGAACCGATTGACGGATTTTCACCAAACTTGGGTCATGTATGTATCTTGGGGGGCCGATGATCTGATTAGATTTTGGGGTCATGAGGTCAAAGGTCAAAGGTCACAGAGCTCATTATATATGCAAAAATAGCTTGTGATCGCGTTATCTCAAGAACGGATTGACGGATTCTGACCAAACTTGGTACATGTATGTATCTTGGGGGGCCAATGATCTGATTAGATTTTGGGGTCATGAGGTCAAAGGTCACAGCTCATTATATATGCAAAAATAGCTCGTGATCGCGTTATCTCAAGAAGGGATTGACAGATTCTGACCAAACTTGGTACATGTATGTATCTTGGGGGGCCGATGATCCGATTAGATTTTTGGGTCATGAGGTCAAAGGTCAAAGGTCACAGAGCTCATTATATATGCAAATATAGCTCGTGATCGCGTTATCTCAAGAACGGATTGACGGATTCTGACCAAACTTGGTACATGTATGTATCTTGGGGGGCCAATGATCTGATTAGATTTTGGGGTCATGAGGTCAAAGGTCAAAGGTCACAGCTCATTATATATGCAAAAATAGCTCGTGATCGCGTTATCTCAAGAAGGGATTGACAGATTCTGACCAAACTTGGTACATGTATGTATCTTGGGGGGCCGATGATCCGATTAGATTTTTGGGTCATGAGGTCAAAGGTCAAAGGTCACAGAGCTCATTATATATGCAAATATAGCTCGTGATCGCGTTATTTCAAGAAGGGATTGACAGATTCTGACCAAACTTGGTACATGTATGTATCTTGGGGGGCCGATGATCTGATTAGATTTTGGAGTCATGAGGTCAAAGGTCACAGAGCTCATTATATATGCAAAAATAGCTCGTGATCGCGTTATCTCAAGAAGGGATTGACAGATTCTGACCAAACTTGGTACATGTATGTTCCTTGGAGAGCCAATGAACTGATTAGATTTTGGGGGTCATGAGGTCAAAGGTCACAGGGCTCATTATATGTAAAAGTAGCTTGAGATTGGAAATCTCAAGAACTGAATATCAGATTTCAATCCAAATTGATACCTGAATGTATCTTAGGGAACAATTGTAGTCATTAGATTTTGGGGTCATGAGGGCAAAGGTCAAGGTCACTGATAGCTCATAATTGTGATACGTCAAGATCTAAAAGACAGAGTACCATCAAAATTGAGTTAACAGAATTAATTCAGTGTACAGAATTAATTCAGTGTATATGTTGATTTGGGCTTGATATAAATAAATTGCGTAATGGCGGAGGCATCATTTTCGACTGCGCGCAGTCGAAGATCCATCTAGTTTGGATTTGTCGTAGGGTATAGGGCTATGACAGATAACTATGACAAATTTGTCGTGACGACAAATTTGTCGTGACGACAAGTCCTTTAAAAGCTTTCTGAAATGGATATTTGTCATCGATGACAAATTTGTCATAGAAATGGAAATTTGTCATAGAAATGGCATTTGTCGTGACGACAAGTGCTTTGTGAAACACCCTCCTGGTGTATTTCTTTGTTTTATTTTATTTGTACAGATGTACCCCCTATGTTTGATATTATTGTTTTCAAATCATTGGGGATCGTGCCCCCCCCCCCCCCCCCCCCGTAGTTCACCACACACACACAGTAACACACACACACACACACACACACACACACCCACACACACACACACACACACGCACACACACACACACACACACACAAGCACACACACACACGCACACACACGCACACGCACACACGCACACACACACACCCACACACACACACACACACACACACCCATACACACACACACACTCTCACAGACACATACACACTAATTCATCATACTCACTTATTGATGTTCTTTACATTACATCATAGGAAAATTATGACAATCAAGTAATATTTTCATTATTATTATTTGTATAATAATAAATTTGCATAGGTTTGCATAAGTTTAAGATTTGTTTAAAGAAAATGAAATTAAGAACTCGTCAAAATTAGCTTGTTTATACAATGAGTTTGGTGAAATATTTCTAAAAATAACAAATAACTTTGAATTTGTGAAAGTGGTTCCTGTGACATTCTGAGGCAAATATTTGTTTACTTTTTTACTTTGTTTATTTTACATTAGACTAAACAAAATCCTCTTTATGTTTCGCAAGTTCATGACAATAACATTAACCATTAGCTGTACAAATATTACATACGACCATATTACAGTACATCATACTTATAATATATAATAATATTATATTATAACAATATGTGATAGCGGCGATGTTTGATCAATGTATATGAAAATTCATATTAATGATCAAAGACGCATACAGCTTGTAAAGGGTAAAATGCAATATTAGGGATGGTCGACCTACAATTTGACCAGGAATCGAAACATTATAGAAAATATATGAAGGGTTTATATATTATGTAAAACCGGCGGAGTAAGTTTTACATATTGTATTCGAGATAGTTGCGATTAGGAAACCTGCTGAAAAAAAAATCAATTATTAATTATTAAATGTACGTATCTTCAGCAATTATGGACAACCGTAACCTGATGACATAACGTACTTCTGTTTGTAACTGTCCACTGGATAGTTATGACTGTGTACAACAAACTACACATTTTATCAACCATTCGTCATTTTGTGCACTTGTCAACACAGTTGCTAAATTTAACAGTGGTATGAAGGCCAATTACAAAATAAAAACAACAAACCTATCAAATAATCAACCATGAATATCTATTCAATGTGATGTATCATCTCAAGTGATATTTTAATTCACGGATCAAAGTATAAGTATGTACGCTTAAACTACAACAAAATTGTGTATGTCGTTTACGAAATGTTCACTGCAACATCAACCTAATCATGTGATAAATGTCTTTCAGTATAATAGAATATTATAATTATGCTCCACATTAATTATGTTCAATTATTATACCAGATATTCGAAGGTTGTTCGCAGCTGCAGCTGAGTTTGTTGTTAATGCATCTGATCCATTGAAATTAAATAGCGCCATCTTTTGAAGAAACCTACCTATTGGCCATTGTCCTGCGTTCAATCATTGGTTGTATCATACTGAACGTATTACCTCGATTACACTCATCATAATATGATGGCATGTTACACGAGATTAAGTCCACGTGTAATATTTAACAAAGTTAATAAATAAGTAATTCAAAATTAAGTCAAGGTGATAAATTTACCAAGTAAATGACTTCAAAATAATGACGCGAATTATCACATGGTTAGATTTCAAAGTAATCTCCTGTTGAGACTTTGGTCCTACAAACGTGACGAACTTAAAATCAGAAGATAGATACTGGAGATCTAACACATGCACACACAAACAGAACAGCTACAAGAAATAAACAAACAAACTAGTACAATAAAAGGGAATTTACAGATTAATAGAGCGCTGTTCAAAACAATTATTTATTTGTGAGGTAGGGGAAAACAGAGTGTTTGAACTGCATGATCACAAACAATTCCATACATAGAAACGTTTGTTTGATTAAAATCGGTTAGAAATAGCTGAAATTTCAATTAATATATTTATATATTAATTCAATATTCTGAAATTATCTTTATAAATCCTACACATTTTGGAAAATAGACTGAAGTTTTGCTTGGGTTTATTGTAGTATAGTAACTTTGTCCTAATCCTCAATATCCAATTGGATTTATAGCGGTTCTCTATTAACAGAAGAAGCATGGGACAGGTTTTGGTTTTTCGAATGTCCCTTTCGCTAAAAAGATATTTACGATTAAAGTGTTCAGATGTTAAACAACCACTGGATAGTCGTAACCGTGTACAAAGTCAGTGCGATGAGTTGGTGAATATCATTTTGCATATTTGCTCATAACTCGGCCATATAACGTCCATTTAACTTGACATTTGCACACAACACAGTGGACATATCAGATAGCGACAATATACATGTACATTGCATCAACTATTCATCACTTTGTGCACATGTCAACACAGTTACTCGATCCGTATCCTTTTCTATTCTTCAAATTTATTCCCGCTTCGAATAAACAGACTGTGTGATTAGGCGATCATAATGTAATGTATAATGTAAGCTGATAATGTAGTTTATGTCCGTATTGTGTTTGCATGTGCGTGCGTGTGTGTGTGTGTGTGTGTGTGTGTGTGTGTGTGTGTGTGTGCGCGCGTGTGTGTGTGTATACAATTATGTTGGTGTGGAAGTGCGTGTGCATGTGGATATGCGTGTGTATTTATTATTTGTATTTATGTGTGATTGTGTGCGATTTTAAGTGAAGGCGTGCGCGCGCGCGCGCGTGTGTGTGTGTGTGTGTCTGTGTGTGCATGTTTGTGTGGGTATGTGAGTGTAGATGTGTGTTTGTTTGTGTGTGTGCGTGTGCGTGTGTGCGTAGGTGATGCGTGTAGGTGTGTGATTGCGTGTGTGTGTGATATGCCTATGATAATGTGTGCGTGTATAGGCCTAGGTGTCCGTAGGCGTGTCCGTGAGCGTGTGAGTGTGGTGGTGTGAATACCATTTCAAAATCTTTGAAAGATAATAAGCTTCGACAGATATCTCTGAAAACATCAGTGATCAATAGACAATTTGTGCAGAAATGCTAGCCGGCGACAATTAGTGAAGTACAAGGTATCGTTTCGTATAAAGTATTTGCCAGTACGGCTGTCATTTCGGACACCATCTTTGATCGGTAGGTGATCACAACACATGTTTAGAGGCACTTCTCTGAAATATTTTCTTTCCATTACAAATACTCGGAAGTAAAGTGGGTGTACTTTTTTTGTAGAGACACAACACAAGTATAATTATTTTAGATTATGGCCCTCACCGTATACTATATCAACCAGCCAATCGCGTTGCTTCATTACGTTGCATGGCCATACATGGTACAGTAAGACTTATATATAATGTGTATTATGTTGTATATGTATATAGGGGGCTCACCATATCTGTTCTTCACAAGCATTCTATGAAGAGTACATAATTAACACCGCGTGCAACAGGCGATAGTTACAGGACTCAAATCAAGTCGACTTCGTCCATCTTCCCATTGGGACGTTATGATAATACTTCTTGTTCTGTCTACAGCTATACACGCATATCAAATACAACATCATGGATCTCGTTAACACTTTGGACTCCAAACAACATGAAAACCCAACGTTGTTGGTAGACTTGGATCGTATACTCGACAAGTTGAAAATATCTGATGACGTTGCGTCAAGTGAATTTAACCAAACCCTTTGTGAGCTAAACACATTGTGTAATGATCGGCAATCACAGGTGAAGCTGGGGTTTTTGGCTGATCGTATAGTAGCCACATTCGATCTTCGTTCGATTTTCTCAAGAGTTTGGAGCGGCATGCTCGAAAAGAACGACATCAATAGCGAAGGAAACAAGCCGATTCGGAAGGGATCCCATGTGTTAGATTCATGCAGGATCCTCCTCATTTGTCTCATGAATCTCGCCGATTCCTCTGACAAAATGTGTAAATACCTTGGAGAGACCGGCGTCCTACATGTCCTGCTGCAGGGACTCGAGCATGGCAATCTCCCAGACGGAAATGTATACAGTATTACTGGAATAGTATATAATAGCTGCAGGCGGGTTCCAGGAAATCGAGTATTTTGCAGAGGTTATATCAGCGTTCTACATGATCTGACTGATTCGAAAAAATGTAAAATTCAGCATGAGGCATTTCTTGCCTTATCCTACATTGTTGACGAGTCCGACCACCACAAGCTAGCTCTAAATAAATCCTGCGTGAAATTCTTTCTCGATGTCCTCTCGGAGGCTCTAGGCAGCGCCTCGAGACGTACAAAGTTCTATTCGGCGCTGGAAGTCATCCAAGGCATATATCAACTGTCCGTCAATGATAACAATAAAGACATGATCGTAGATCTTGACGGGATTACTGTACTAGAGCGCATAATTCTTGACCAAAGTTCGAGCGACATAGAGAAAGAGTTTGCTGCGAAGGCGATCTGGCAACTTGGATTTATTGACAAACACAAGGCCTTTATTAGAGAAAGGTCTGCATTGATTAGAAGTAAGTTTATTATAAGCTTAATTCCTACTTCCTAATTGAAAAGAAAAAATATTCTTCTGTAAATGTACGTCCATTTAAAATGCAATATATTGGATTTAATACTACCAGAATATTCGTTGCGGTCATTGAAATGTTGATAATTTGAATTTAAAGTTATTGTATTGAATGATCGATATGTGATTGCCTTGTATTTCGAAAACAAATTAATGCCATTTATACCGTGTGCCTAAGGTACAACTGAGATGAATATTTCTAAATACCTTAAAATAATTGTTATTTAACTGTGTTTGAAAAGGACAAACCTAGCTTTCCCATACATTAAATTGAGCGCCATAATGTCCGAGTCACGTAATTCCGTATTTTCGTAAAAGCCATGAAATGCCATTTGTGTAAAATGCGACGAGTCGTGGCTCTTCCGTAGCTGCTATATCGTGGCAATTCTTACGGCATTTTCCAGGCATTATACGAGGTACTAGCTACGAGGATTTTACGGAAAGACAGGGCTAACATTTTCAAAATTGTCTCAATTCTGCCGCGAAAAATGTGCCATATTTACTGACGTGGCGCGGCTTACGTTACGGTTTCGCGAGCATAGCCCTGTGAACGCCACGTAATACGTGGCCTTACGTAGGTTGCAATTATATGGGGAACTCTATATCGATAAAACTGACCATTGGCCGTGATCGGTTTCGAAAAAGGCTTTTACGAAAATACGGAATTACGTGACTCGGACATTATGGCGTATGGGAAAGGCTTTTCGAAACCACTTCTTGAAACAATTTCCGCAATAATTATGTGAGCAATTTACACACTAACTTGTTAAAATTACTGATCAGGGACGTTGACCCGAATTCCTTTGGCTGCCGGACCGTTTGTTCGAAGCTGACCCGTTATTTACCTCATATTTTGTTCTGATTATTTCAGTATTGCAATGAGAGAGAGAATAGTAGACACATCTCTTACATGTTTTAGACAGATAAGTGCTTGTCTGAAACTTTTCTGCAGATAATTTATAGTATTTTAATCTACAAATATATATACAAAGTACAAACTCCCAAATAGAAAGCATGTCCACATAAAATGAAGACGTACACAATACACATATATACACAGTCAAACATACACATACATTTTATTTCCTATCTATGTACACAAGGCCAACAAAAAATGTAGTAAAACATACACTGAAAAACATCATGAAAACACATGATTAAAAAAAGTCATATATCAATATGATTCAAAATGACCTTTACAAAAATCACAACATAATATCTACATAGTTTTCTTCCTGATTGTACTACTAGTAGTTTGTTTTGACACACTGTAGGTATCTAGATATACCAAGGGCAGGGGAGCTACTATACTAATAGCTCTTTGTCTATACCTTCTGATCTCCATTTTCATGCAGGTCTCAAGTTGTTGAAGGAAACTTCCACAAGTCAGGAATTGCGAAAAGCATGTTCAGGAGTTTTGTTCATAGTCAACGATATTGACAAATATCGACGCGAACAAGACAGTCACGGAGGGCCCCCCGCCAATCTGCCTGGTCCAGGAGAGAACAAAGCTTACATTATGATCAGTTATCAGCACTCCAACCAAGCCACCATGATCAGCGTGAAGGAATACCTCAAGAGGAAAGGATACAACGTGTGGATGGATGTCGACAGGATGGGTAATTATGTTTGTACTGATTTGCAGAAATGTGTGTACTGATGAGAGCTGGCTATACAGGGCATGCATTTTTTATCCTTTATTTTTATGTATTTATATATATATATTTTTTTTTTTTAAATCATTATTATTATTATGTTTATTTATTTATTTTGTATTTCTTTCTTTATTTGTTTATTTTGTGTTGGGATAGGGGCAGAGATTCTCCACGCGAATATCGATGAGAGAGCCCACTGCCATGCCTCATCCGGGGAGGGGGGGGGGGGGATATGGGGGTCAGAAAGTTCTCCACCGAATGACACCGAGCCCAATACCGGGGCCAGGGGTCAGAGCCCAAATGTCGAAGTTAATGGATTGAATGACCTTCACCCATCTAACATATTTGAATTTTAGCTGGAAACAGAACCCGGTGTCATCAGTACAACCTGTCGAACTAAACAATGCAAACTAATGAGAAAATGCTCTTTATCAAAGAGAGTGATTAACAAAAGGAACAATTTACCCTTCCACGCTGTTGAAAGTTCGTCCTTGAATGCTTTCAAATCCACATTGGAAAGATATAAAGAGAAAATTCAGTTTTGGTTAAGTGGACCTTCAAATCATTTCTTTGGTGAGGTAATGACACAATCTGAAAAAGCACACAATTAGTTTAATCACAAAAATCACATTCACATATTTTGATTTTAAAAATGGTTGAAACTTGAGGTGTCTGGAGCGCGCCCTCTTGCGTTATCAGCTGCTTTTTGAATGAAAACAGTCCTGTAACTTGGCCGTTTATATGTTGTTTTGCCATTCCAGCATCACTGAATTATAACTCTTAGTTTCAAATGATAACTGACAAGTTTGAGTTACTAAAATTATGTTTGACTAGAACTGAGGCAAATTCAGCCCTGATTGATACTTTGATTGCCTGTTTTCATCATCCTATCTACAGCGCCAGTACATGGGTCCATACCTAGTCTAATGTTAAAGGGATAGTTGAGTTTTGGTAGAGAGGGCGCTAGACTACTTATTTTTTTTGTGAGGTAATGAAAAACTGAGTGTAAAATTTGAAAGAGCATAATATTTAAATAATAAAATCATCTTTGTTTGATCAAAATCGGTTCAGAGACGGCTGAAATATCCATAAATATAACAATTTGTAATAAACTTGGGGCCCCAGGTTTATTAGAGAATTTTGAACCAGCCGTTAAAAATTCCAAAAATTGCTTCCTCTTTTCAAAAACTTACAAAATAGGTATTTAAATAGTTGTTGGTTAGTTCTCTATCTAATCACTATTTCAGCAAAGCATCACATGCACAATATTTTATTCAAAATGGTTGAAACCGACAATTGAAAACAACAATTGGTCAGGACACGTTTTATGAAACGGGGTTGTTCAGGAGTTGTTCACGTGTTATTCACGTGTCTGTGATAACTGTATTATGCTTAGGAGTCGTATCTAGTGTTTGGAAAGTAGTCTGCTGATCTAGTAATATAAATATGTTGATATGATTGTATACATTTGCATGATTTTAACTTTGAAATACAGTCCAAGATACTTGTGCCCTTTTAATGCGATCGGCAGGCTATCCCATGGAAAGGCCAAAAAATCGAGTCATACAACTCACGATTCGAATTCAAATCAAGTCAATTTGACTTCACCAACAATTGAAAAGATGAATATGGTCGTGTGTCATGAACTCGCCTCCAAATTGGGTGGAGCCGTTATATTGTTGGGATTTTAAAAATATTTTGTTTGCATTTTACTTCATATTTTCAAAACCAAAAATAATTTCTTAACAAATTTGGTATCATGAAGTCAAGTCTGATATACATGAAGTCAAGTCTGATATACATGAAGTCAAGTCTGATATTGGAATGCTTAGATGTGGAGTGCCTCAAGGTTCCATCCTTGGACCTCTTTTATTTATTATTTATGTTAATGATATGTGCAATATTTCGGATAAATTGAAATTCATTTTATTTGCTGATGATACAAGTGTTTTTATGTCTCATTCTGATGTTCAGGTTTTACAACATGTTTTTAAGCAGGAAGTTGCGAAACTTTTTAATTGTTTTTTATATAATAAGTTGGTTTTAAATTGTGATAAAACAAAGTATATGGTTTTTACTAATAAGAAAATTGATTTTGATAATGTTCATTTGCGTGTAAATGATCATACATTTGAACGTGTAGATAGTCTGAAGTTTTTAGGTATTACAGTTGACCATAAATTCGATGTGTAATACAATTTCAAAAAATATTGGTATTTTATATAAAGTTCAATTTTATTCCTTTAATATTTTGAAAATGCTATACTATACGTTAATAACACCTTACTTGAATTATTGTATAGTTGCATGGGCTAATTGTCGTAATAAAGATATGGAAAGATTATTCAAGCTCCAAAAAAAAGCAATACGTATTATAACACATTCTGATTATTACGCACATTGCAATCCTTTATTTTATAAACATGGAATATTGAATGTTTATGATATGGCTAATTTGTATATTGCAGTGTTTATGTTTTTATGTTTTAATGGTCATTTGCCAACTTTTTTAACAACATGTTTTAAATTGAATTGTGATGTGCATAGTTGCAATACTAGAAATGCCCTAAATTATCACCTCCCTAAAATAAGAACGACATCTATGAAAAATTCATTGTTTTTTAAAGGACCTGTAATATGGAATAGTATACCTCTGGAAATAAGGAAAAGTAAAACTCTCAATCTTTTAAAAATAAAATATAAAGTGTTTTTGTTAAATAAATACAATAACCAGTAGTTCGGCACAACTGACTAGAATTATGATATATGTTTTAAATATCCTATATTAATTGTTTTTTTGTTATCTCTAACTGTACATGACTTTTTTATTTCTTTTTTTCTTTTTTGTAGCGTAGTGAAGTATGTATTTTTTGTTTGTTTTGATTTTGCCTGGGTATGTATATGGGATAGGTTTTTATATAAGGAACCCTTCCTTCCTACCTATCCCAAACACTATCATATATGATCATTTTAATTTGTATAACATTTGTACCTCATTTTGCATCTGTATATTTTAAATGTATATATATGTGATTAGTGTTGAATAAAATTTGAAATTGAAATTGAAATTTGAAAGGGCTATCAAAATGCTATCATTCTGCAAAGTTTCAAAGGTATACCTCTATTTAAGATCGAGATTTGAAGGTTAAAGCCGGAGGGTGGAGCATGCTGCGGCGCCACGCGTGTACAAAGTAGTATTATGGGGAAATTACTCTCAAAGCGCAATTTTTCTTAAAACGTTAATTACTTTGTCAACACTAGATGTATAGCATAAATGTTGGTATCAAATGAATGCTAAAACATTTAATGTCAAATGATTGAAAAGTGTTTTTCCCACATCAAATTTGTATAAAACCAGCACAAACAGGGGTTTCCTGTACACACTCTATGGTGGCACGATCTTGACCAATACATTGCGAATTCTCTGTAAAAACGTTAATATCTTCAAAAATAAAAGGTTACAAATTTGGTATCAAATTAAAGCTTACTTATCAAACTATATTATGGCTCATCATATTTAAGCTTTACTCTATATTCTATTCATCTAGTGACTCCTACTTAGTGAAAATTATTGATTATTAAACAAATAATAATTCATGAATATGAATTTAAAAATCTGCCGCAAAATAATAATTGACCCCATACAATATTACATTGCTGTAAAGTCTGCTCTGCATGAAAACATTATCATTTCTTGTCTAGGGCTACTTTAGAAAAAATTATCAGGAAAATATTGACCTCTAAAACTGTAAACAAAATTTCATGTTTTGGTTAATATTATGACAATTAACTGTACACCAAGTGTTATTTCTTAGTACATATTTGGGTTCCTTGGGAAATGATAGTTTTGATAGGGTAGAGGGTCTTCCTCAGAAAATATTTGCTCTCAATTGTAAACATCGTCCCGCAAATGCCCAAAACGGCATGTAACGCAAAAGGAGGCGACCTCACGACGCATGACCATATACAATGAGAAGCCCCTAAAAAACAAGTTATAGACCATATGGGATTCATATTATAATTCTTGAATTCCAGAAGCAACATATGCACACAGACTTAAGAAGGACATCATCCCGCTGATGCTCCAGGAAGGGTACACTCCAGACGGCTGGCTCGGGATACTGGTGGGGATGAAGCTCTACTATCCGATGTACTCGCAGAAACACATGGATACCAATCTACCCAATCTAATCGGTGTTCTTGGGAAAAGGGGCAAATTGGAACCTCCAGTTAATCCCGCACGCACCAAAGAAGGTACGGAAGTCGCTACAAGAGAAGCTGTTACTCACACTCGGGTTACGTGTCTGTTTTTTTTTTAAATACGTTAACAAAGATCTCGTATATGTATGTGTCGTAACATTGTCAAAATCCAAAAAACTCACCGAGAACTTCAGGTGTTTTCAGATAAATTGTTGCATTCGTATTACCAATAGAAGCATTGAACATGTTCCGGTTGTCCTAGTTTTGCTTCCTTTATCATTTATTATTTTAATAAGAGCGGTCTGAGCGGCAGCGGTTGACAACACATTTATGATTGAAGTGTTCGGATTTGAAAATCTACTTGTGAAACTTTCGTCTGTGTACACAGTACTGTAAGTGCAATAAGTTAGCAAATGTCACTTTGCATTTCCGCTCAATAATGGGTCATATGACGTTCATAGCTGATCACAGAAATACCCAAGTTACTAGACATGCTAGATAGGTTGGAATTTTGTTTGGATATATTATGATCAATATGATGAACAAAATTTGTTTTTCCAATGATTCACTAATCTACTTTCCTTGTCTACTATCTTTTGTCAACAATAGTTGGAAATAAACGTGGCCTTCACACTTCTTCGGGTTCTTCGGACGAACCAGATCGGAAGACATCAAGAGAAGAACAACAAGTTCCCCAACAGCAACGGGCTAAACCCCTGCAATCTGCTGGCGTCGAATCTTGGGGTAAGGATGAAGTTCATGGTTGGCTGAAGTCCATTGGTCTAGATGCGGCTACGAATTCAAATCTACAGACGCTGAGCGGGATGCGCATATCACAAATCCGAAGCCTGATGGAGCGAGCGCCCGAGTACTGCCTCAAGGCAATGGAAAAGCAGTACGGGTTGAGTTTCGAGGACGTCCTTTCGTTTGTGTCTGCATTGGAAAGTCTTTAAAATTACGAATGATAATATACTCGAGATGATTACTTAAAGGGACTTAGCAAAATTGTCAAAATCCTCAAAACTTTTTGGAAATCTAGTGGTTCTCTCATAACTTAAAATATTCATATTAACAATAAAAGCACGGACAGGTTTCGGTTTTTCAAATTTCCATTTCGTTCAAAAGATATTTACGATTGAAGTGTTAAGATATGACATTGTCTACGGGATAATTTCATGCTGTGTACAAAGTAAGCACAATGAGTTAGTGGAATATCATTTGCATTTTTGCTTATATCTCTGCCAAACAACATCCAATTATCGTGAAATTTCCACACATTACTTTGTGGACATATCAGATCACTACAATCTACATTGTATTAACCACTCATCACTTTTTGCACTTGCAAAGAAAGTTACAAGATCCCTTTAATTCTTAAGAAATTTGAATCTAGTCTTCTTTGTTCCATTATTAAAGGGATAGTACAGTTCTGGTCAAAAAGAATGTTAGTAAATAAAACTTCTCAGTTATCATTACAAACTAACATTTATAATTCAATGATGCTTAAATGGTAGAACAAAAACACATTATAAACTATATTATTATAAACGGCTAATTAGTTACCGGGCTTTTGTTTTTGTTTTCAATGGTATTTATTTTCTTCATTCCTTACATGCAAATAATAACAAAGTAATCTAATACATTAAAATAATCAGCAGATTGTCATAATGTACATCATTTGATTGCACATTCAGATCAAATACAAATTAACTTTAGAATAAAATAAAGGTGCATAACCATTTCCAATTATTACAAAATAGTTGACAATACTGATCAGCATGAATGAAGAAAGCATGATGTATAAATTAAAAAAATTTAAATAAAAAATGGGGGGAAAAAAGGGGACAAATCATTGCCCCCTCCCCCCATAGACCCCCATTCAAACAGCAGCTAATAACACAAGAGGGCGCCCTTCGGACACATCAAGTTTCATTGTTTTGCATCAAAATATGTGAATGTGATGTTTGGTAAAATAGTTATTCAGTAGAAATTTAAACCATTTTGGTATATTTCTTGAATTATTGAGAAAAAAAAGATGATCCCAACATTTATACAAATAAGCTAAATTTACGAATATTTCAACCGTTTCTGAACCGATTTTGATCAAACAAAACTGATTATGTCATTAGAATTGCGTGTTTTTTTTCGAATTGTACACTTAGTTTTTCACTACCTAACAACAACAAAAAGTCTTGAAGCGCCCTCTAGACCAAAACTTAACTCCCCATACACATTAATGTCTTTGTGGACTAATCTATTGCAGTGTTTCGTAGTGTTTTGATATATATTTGCAGTCTTGGGATTCCATAAATGGCACTTACAGGGTTAAATATTACTTATAGTTTTATATAGTCACTAGTATTCTTTCATGGCACAAGTTACGTATGATTGTGTAGATAAAACTACTTATGCGTGATCATCACAACTCATATTGTCTGAACATGCTGAATATCAAACTTATCTTTTATGATTATATGTACTTTACAGTTGATTTTAGCTAAGTCGTGTTATAACGATTCATTTTAATTAAGCATTTATCTTTGTTGTTATCATTTCTCCACCACAGTGTTTCTGACCAGTTTCTGACTGAAAAGGAAACTTTAAAGGGATCTACTAAAATTTATTTAATCCGCAAACCTTACTTAGAACTCAAATGGTTATCACACACCTCGGTGTATATCCGTATTGCCAATACTAATTATAATCACGAAACGGATATTCTTTTTTCACATTTCTCTTTTGAATATATTTATAACTGATGTGTTTGGATTTGAAAGTGTCCCTGAGAGACTTTCAACTGTGTATAATGTTAGAGCAATGAGTTAGCAAATATCATTCTGCACTTTCGCAAAACTTCAAGGGAGGTCATACAAAAATTATTGAAATGACCCGTCTTCATACCTTAATATAGGCATATCTTTTTTAACAATGTTCTGGCTATGTATTAGTATGAACACGCTAATCAGCCTGATACGTTGACGCTGCCAATCCCAATGCATCACAGCATCAACTGGGAGCTATTTGTGTCTTTAAACAAAGGGACTTAGTAACATTGTCCAAATCCTAAAAACTTGCTTGGAACTGTAGTGGTTCTATCACACCTTATCATATTAATATTAACAATAAAAGCACGGGACAGTTTAATTTTTCAAATTTCCATTTCGTTCAAAAGATATTTACGATTGAAGTGGTCAGATATGAAATTGTCTACGGAATAATTTTATGCCGTGTACAAAGTAAATACAGTGAGTAAGTGACTATCACATTTTATTAATCACTCATCACTTTTTGCACTTGCCAATATATACTCCGCACAAAAAGAAACAGGACATTTGTTTAAGTTGAAATATTTAATATTTATGTACGACAGAGTTTACATTATCATATATCAAATTAAAAGAAATTTAGTCCTCTACAGGCAGAATATAAATTAAAGGTGTAATCGTTCATGCATGAACTGCCATGATCAATTAACAATAGCAAGGTCTGTTTTCAAAAATAGCAAAAACAATGGATGACCGCACCATTCGACTGCAATGAGTAAGCGTCTTGCTTGAAACAAGATGTGCGGGGCAAGTCTTTTATGACACCATTCAACCTTATTGTCATGAACAAACTCCCAAAATACAAATTTTCCAATAAAACAGGGCCAGGTTATGAGAACGTCATTCAACATATTGGTCTGTTTTTGAGGCATAAAGCTTGTCTGTTTCATGTGTCCCTTGCAATTTCAACCATAGTTACCTAGAGAAGTGACGTGTTAGAGACTGCCCAAATGGTTGACCAAGGGTGACATCAGATTTTGAAGATCTTTGGACTACGGTAGAATTCTTGAGAAGAATTTATACCAAGTTTCATGCTGAAATAAGGGCACAAACTGTAGTTTCGACGAATACACCTTAGCCATGGAATTCCCCATTTTGTTACATTTGGATGAAAATAAAACCTACAACGTTCACAATTTGTCTTCATTTACACTTTTTTTATTGAGATGAAACTAAAACTGAATGGATGTTCCATTTTTGCTATTTTTGAAAACAGACCTTGCGGTGGTTAATTGACCGTGACAAGTCATGCATGAATGATTTCTCCTGGATTCTATGCTAATATCAAAGAGAGCAGTTTTATATTTAATTTGATATACAATAGCATATATTTTATCGTTAAAAAAATATGAGATATGTTGTCTTAAATAAGTGTCCTGTTTCTTCTTGTGCGGAGTATACATGTTACTAGATCCCTTTTAAATGTGACTCCCTTTAAATATGGCTGTAATTTATTGACTTTTATTCTGTTTTATTAAAGAAAGTAATCGACAACTTTGTTTTACAGGAATATGACTATGATATCTGAGTTATCCTAACCAAGCACCCACAAGATCAGTCTCCATTATTAACCTATATTGCTAACGGGAACCGGGTGGATCCTGTATTAACTCTATAATAGAGATTGCTAACACTAGTAGGGAACAGGTTAATTAGGCATATCTTGATAATAAAAACAGAATAAACCAATCTTGTATTTGATGCCTGTCATGCCGTTGGTCGTGCACTACACGCAACGACGTAGCCAGGTGGTGGCGTAATGGATATAGCTATACCTGTATACAGTGTGAGTCAAATAAAACGAAACCGGACTTTAATAGCTTATAAATGCATAATTCGAAACATTTATATATGTTGATATTATTGGTATCACGTTAAAGCTTGGGAAATTGCGTTTAAAATTATATTTCATACATTATGATAACTTCACGCTTCACCGAACGCGACCTCATTATCCAAAGTCATGCAACAACTACCCGTGTCCAAGTTTGCAGTGTTCTCGTTTTGTGAATGGTTGCATCTGTTTTCTGATTTTCAAAGATAACTTCATCCTACATGTCCTTTTCAGGGACCCTACCTCCAAACAGTGGGGTTGCTGATAGGAGGAGGGTAGGGGATCCCCTTCCACCTTGATACACATGAACAACACTGGCACCCAGCTGGTATTTTGATTCACCAAAGGATATTAATGAAATGTTCTTTTGAAAAAATGGTAAACAGACGTATCCATACATGATGGAACAAGACAATGGCAAACTTGGACACGGGTAATTTTTGCATGACTTTGGATAATAAGGTCGCTATCGGTGAAGCAAAAAGCGATCAGAATGCATGATATAACATTTTAAAGGCAACATTCCAAGCTTTAAATGAAAACAATATCAACATACATATGTTTATAATTATTGTGGTTTTACTCGCACTGTATAGGGGTGTTATGTACATGTAATAGGAACTTTGAATATCTTATTGTTGTCCAAAGTGTAATGGCAACCATTCGGCGGTTGCTCAGCTTACAGGAAGGCCCGAGAAATACAGACAATTCATGTATTAAAGTCAGCGTATCTCGTACGCTCAAGCAAATACCCAAACAAAAAGAAGAAACACCGTAATAGATTTCAATACAAAGCAGACAATGCCAGAACAAAGACAGAGTTCAGACTGGAAATACAATAATTGAGTCTCTTACAATAAAGACCGAGGGGGTAATGCACCAAGGACAATTTTGAAATAAACAAACGTGAATGACGTGAATATTGGACCCCCACCCATGCCAACGCAAAGCCGATTCAGGCCTCAATAACAAACAAATGTATATTGATTATTAAATACAACAGTAATATCATTGTAAAGCGCATAGAGATGATTATCAATCATATTACGCGCTATATAAATCGAGTATATTATTAGCTTGTTTGTTCTCTCTCCCTCCAGCTGAGAAGGCTTCTGCATTGTATCGCAGTCCGTAAATATGAAGTAAAATACATGCTCACTTACAAAAACAAAAATTGGAAATAATTGGAAATCTTTAAATGATATTCCATTCATTCTGTCGGCATTGTTTGTACAAGCGTCAATCGAATAGCAATGGAGGATATATTAAAGGGGTAGTAAAGTTGGGTGCGGTTCGTTATTCCGAAGGTTCGTTATTCCGAAGGTTCGTTATTCCGAACACGCAAATTTCCTATACCTGAGTGTTCGTTAATCCGAAAATGAATTTCGGATCAACGAACCTTCGGAATAACGAACCTTCGGAATAACGAACCTTCGGAATAACGAACCTTCGGAATAACGAACCTTCGGAATAACGAACCTTCGGAATAACAAACCTTCGGAATAACGAACCTTCGGAATAACGGACTGTAACCGTAAAGTTTTGGTAAGGCTGAGCTTTAGTAACCAAAACCTGCACAATAACATTACAAACTAATATTAGTTATAACTCCACCATGCTCGAAAGGTATAGAAAATTATAAAAGACTAAGTGAAAAGCCTGTTATCATTCAAAAAGAGCCATTAAAACACAAAAGGGCGCTCTCTGAAAAAACATTGGTTTCAACCAGTTTTCATATTCCTGCAAAAGCTTAATTTTCATGGACGTTTGTCCTACGACTTCCAGCTGGTTTTCACCCGTTTTTAGTAATTCCAACTTTCACATCAGACCTAAACCTTAGCTTCCCTTCGGAACCTATACACTGTGTCCAATATTTTGTAGCAATTACATGTTGAACTGTGTTCTTTCTGGCCGCTACCCACTCAAAAATGTATTTTTTTTCAAAAATAGTACGTATTATGTAAATTATTTTAGTTTGTGTGTTGTCGTTATTCGTGTTTCAAGTGTATTTTTGTACATGTTTACGGGTGAAATAAACTGGAAATGAAACGAAACGATTCTGAACGAAAAATTATTTGATAGTGAATTATATTAATTTAAATTTTGATTATCTGTTATTTACAGACAAACATCCATGATAAGAATCACTAAAGCCGAAATGTGTTAAACCTATGCATATTAAGGCTCAAATCTGATAACATAATAATCAAAAGTTTAAGCAAAGTTTGAGCCACCTGCACAATTTTGGATAGGTGATTTGATGAGGAGAAGGTAAATTACGTGCAAAATATCAACCTGTTGCATAAGTCCCCTCATCCAGAATTTGAAAAAATTGCATCAATCCATGTGTAAGTGTGATGATTAAACAGATACACTACACTACATACCTATCATCAACGACTCATAACTTTGCCTGCAATATACCTTGATTAAACTGGGTCACCATTTGTTTTCATCATGATATCCATCATGAATGTTTGCAAAATTGTCAAGGACGTTTCGGAACCTATATACTTGGGGGCCAATATTTGTAGTAATTAATGTTGAACTGTGCTGAAAGACAGGCATATCTGAAACTAACATCCTATAATGTGTAAACATTCTAATTCTGTTGAAACCACCTCCGTGCAAAACGGTTTAAGGGTTAGACTACCATTGATGCAGAGTTACTTATTCTTTAGTTGTGTGAATATATATCTGATATATATTCACACAACTAAAGAATAAGTAACTCTGCATCAATGATTCAGTGCTATCAAGACTAGCAAGCTCAGCCTAGTAATTATGCAAGTGACGATGAGGATGCTCATCATAGATGTTTGTATTTTTTACTTCAATCACTTCGAAGGGAACTGGTGGTAAAACCATGACATCCAAAAATTAACCATCTTACATTTTAAGAAAGTATGTGTGGTTTCACAAGTGGACTGATTAAAGGATATTGAAACTATATACAACTATACATTTTATGAAAGCGATATTAATATCCTTTAATCAATAAAAAGTAATATCGTAATAAATAGGGAGACACAGCTAAGGATACAAGAGATCATGGTCTGAAAATGGCCAATTGTACATCTTCAAAAATCTGACCCGTAAACAAAAGTATTTGATGGTTTGTCCAGAAATGGCGTCACGGACATTATGTCACGGACATTACATACACAGTGAAGAGCATACAAAGGCAGCTGTAGAAATGTCATGCATATTTCACTTATGTAAATGTCTTACTTTAACCAAGAAATAGATACTCCTTAGAAACAGAGAGACTAATAGCTTCCTGGTTCAAGTTTTACTCAATTTTAACGCTTCTCAGATAATGAACTTTAACTTTGTACACTGAACTATAAAATTGCTTGCTCAATTTGAACATGCATGTCTCAATTATCAATACAGATTTTACTAGAACTTACTGGGAGAAGAAAAAATATGGTTAAATCTCATAATTAAGGTGTGATCAAATTGCGCAAATTGTACTCAAAGTGCATCATTTTCCATACCGTAATGTCTGTGATGTTTACCATTTTTTCATTTTTGTTCAATATTTTGTTCAGCATTCTTGCTCATCAAATATATATTGTATTGTTTTAAATAGTTAAACAGTATGATTTACAACACATTCTCTTGAAATGTTCCAAATGTGTTTTTAAAAAGTATTGTTATTATTTATATATTTTTTTGCTAAATAATATGTTTTTCGGAATATGATTTTTTTCTTCTCAAAACTGTTTGGTTGCATATCAGATGTACCATGCAAAAAGTTTCACGCACAATGAAACAGTTTCTTGTGGGTTATTTCTGGGTATAGAGAAAGTGGAAGCAAGTGTAATGTCCGTGACGCTGAAAATGTAATGTCCGTGACGCAACATTTTAGATCACATTATGTCTGGCCCGTTTCGCAAAATCTAACTTGAATTCAATTTATCATAACCTTGTCTATAACTAAATAACTTTTTTCTAGGTCTCAAAACTCGCAGACTTTTGAAAAAAGATGTCACGCCCCCCCCCCCCCCCCAAAAAAAAAAAAGGTCACGTCCAAAATCTGTCATGTCCGTGATGGCGCACATTTTTTCAGAATTACTCAATAACGAATTGGATAAATGTTCTGAAACTTTGCTTGCCTGGCTTTTGTTTTGTAATCAAAGTAAAGGTTAGACACTAGCTAGAGGCATGAATTAGTAGGGACATTGGAAAGTCATGAGAATTCTCTGATTTGTAATGTCCGCGACTATGGAATTATTGCCCACATGTACACAGATAAAGTGTGTTCATCCAGAAAATATCAGCTGCCAAATGGATAGTTTAATATAATAGTTTTACTTACAAGAATAAAACAGTGGTTGACAGCAACTATTTGCGCTAGCCATTGGCTATCAGGCTAGTTTTAATTCTGAACCCCAACTACATGTGTATCAAGCAATGAAACCGTACCATACAATGTATGCATCATTCACGTATACACAAACGCGCTCAATACATGATTCTGGCCATATAATTGTGTTCATGTGAAAATATAATTATGAAATCAATATTTGCTGTGACGACCGTTTCCATATGATGCCCTCAATCGTGCATTGCATTATTTAGCGCTAGACTGGTAACCAGGCAACGGGATGCTGTCTGTAGTGCATTGTCAAGCATGTATACTGTATACAATAGAGTGATAGATGGATCAATTGCCATTTAATTTGCACAGTACCAATACAAATAATGAATAGCATTTGTTACGCTTTGCGCGGTTTATCAATACTGAGTACTAACCGTTGTTAGAGGGGAAATTATTGCATGCATTTTAATGAATAAAAAGGGTAGTAATATTAATAAATGTTTTAGATTTCTGAACAGAAAAAGAAAAATGCCAGCCAGTGCTTACTGTCCTTATTTTTCATAGTTCGATAGTCAAAATACTACAAAATACAACAATTCACAGCTCAATGTTTGTTTTTATTCAAAGTACAATTCACATACATACTAATTTGTAATTAATTGCATTTTTTAAAATAACAAATATACATACATACAGACTTGCGGTTTTTTTTCATCTCCTCATAATAAAATATGTGTTTTATTTTAATATTAGTTATGTACAGTTGGTACCTGACAATGATTAAATAGTTGTGAAGAAAATGATCTGACAAACTAGCCCTCTCAAGTCTTAATCGATTGAGCTTTAATAACATTGCTATTGATCATGTATGTACCAGATACAAGTTCATACTGTAGCAAGGTCCATTGTAAAAAATCATGGATTTTTAATAATATAATGTGTGAAAGCAGGGTATAGCCTGATGTAATAAATGTATCTCTTTTAGTATGATTTGGACACAGTCACAGACACAGTTTACCTTTGTATTGTGTGACTCAATTCATCCCCAAATAATGTTAACCTGATAAAGCTATCAAAGATCTATGATATGAATTTTGACATTCCAGTATAATAATGCATCTCCTATACATTCATGTACTGTACCAGTGTACCTACTGGTTGCCCAGGTGGTATGTCGCCTGCACTATTTGAATGTGTGCCACACTCGTACATGCGCAGCAGACAGAGGCGCAATTCAATTATACCACCCATCAGACTCGCATGAATGTACATACATGTTTGCAATTCATGTTTAGCAAAATACCTTCAAATACAATGTATTGAAAGTTCATATTGAAAAATATATAACGACTGATATGTGATAACAAATATGAACTTAAAAAAAGTTGTATATGAAACAGCATGATAATTACATCTATTGATCCTTATCAAACATTTCAAGCTAAACCAAACACGGAATAAATAAATCTTATATTCTACATTATCAGAGGTCGAAGGCTTACTAAAAAAGAAGACAACAAAATCAAAAGATCAAAAAGCTAGATTAATAAATAATCAACCATGAATATATATAATAAATGTGATTTATCATCTCAAGTGATATTTTAAATCACAACAAACAGTAGGCCTAAACTATTCCAAAATAATAATACGAAATATTCACTCCAACAGCATACCGTTTAATTGACAAATTGTCAATAATGTTCATTAATTTTATCGTTCTAGATATTTCAAGGTTCGAAACGGATTTTGTTGTTGATGTGTCTGATCCATTTAAGTCAAATAGCGCCACCTTTTGGTGAACCTACCAATCGGATTGTATTACGTTCAAGTTATCGATCCAGTAATGTTACGTATTTACATTAACTTATTGTCTCGAATACTCATCAGAAAATGGCGTCGTTTAAGTCCATGTGTAATATTGAACACAACATATCAATAAGTAATTCGAAATTAAAGGGATCTAGTAACATTGTCTAACTCTACACAAATTAATTAGAAATATATATGTTCTCTTATAACGTGTTGTATTCGTATTAACAAAAGAAGCATGGGACAGGTTTTGGTTTTTCGAATTTCCCTTTCGTTAAAAAGATATTTACGATTGGAAGTGTTCAGATGTTAAAAAACCACTGGATAGTCATAACCGTGTACAAATTCAGTGCGATGAGTTATAATGAGTATAATTTTGCATATTTGTTCATAACTCGGCCATTTAACGTCCATTTAACTTGAAATTGTCTTCACAATAACCAGTGGATATATTAGATAGCGACAATATACATTGTATCAACTATTCATCACTTTTTGCACATGTCAACAAAGTTACTCGATCCGTATCCTTTAAAGGGACTGTCCCTCCTTTTCAAAACGTCTGAACAGTTTCCAGTTGACGGATGGGGATGAATGTAACACACACACAAAAAATCAGATCGAACAGCCCTGTAATTTGGATTCTACGGATAAAAAACGAATGCGTCCCTCCATCAAACTATATATCGGTCAATAAAAGAGTTTAACTGATTTAGCATAACATTACAACAATATTGTACTTATTCTTATAAAGGTATTGTGAAGCCGACATTTGTAAAGGTATGTCACGGACAAAATCTCAAAAATGAAGAATATGTAATTACATGTAGTCAGTTTAAGCGAAGTTTGGTTATTTTGTTTAATATTCGGTCATGCTATTATTATGTGTGTGCGGATCACGTAGCTAGCGCGGGTCACTTAGGGGTCACGCATAACATTGTGGTACTTCGTGGAATCCGTGTACGAACTTCCTCACTGGGTGGATACACGTAAATTCACAATTAACCGTTGGTTGTCATTGTATTAGTTTTAGGTCTATAACTTCACGAAAAAGATATTTCAAGCCCTAATTTTTTCAGGCATACTATTAAATTACATTTTCTTTCATATAAGACAATAACCTCGCAACTTTTGAAATTTGGCTTGCAAAAGAGGGAATGTCCCTTTAATATTCTTCAAATTTATTCCCACTTCGAATAACCAGAGTGTGATTAGGCGATCAGAATAATGTATAATGTTAGCTGATAATGTAGTTTATGTCCGTATTGTGTTTGCACGTGCATGTGTGTGTATATATCTGTGTTTGTGTGTATGTGTGTGTATTTGTGTGTGTGTTGATATGTGCGTGTTTGTATGTGTGTGTGTGTGTGTGTGTGTGTGTGTGTGTGTGCGTGTTTGTATGTGTGTGTGTGTGTGTGTGTGTGTGTGTGTGTGTGTGTGTGTGTGTGTGTGTGCGCGCGGGTGTGTGTGTATATATGTTGGTGTGGAAGTGCGTCTGCATGTGGATATGCGTGTGTATTTTATATTTGTATTTGTGTGTGATTGTGTGCATGTGATTTTATGTGAGTGGATGTGTGAGTGTAGATGTGTGTTTGTTTGTGTGTGTGTGGGTGTGTGTGTGGGCGTGTCCGTGAGCGTGTGAGTGTGGTGGTGTGAATACCAGTTCACACTGGTTGAAAGATAATAAGCTTCGGCATAGATCTCTGAAAACATCCGTGATCAATAAGACAATTATTGTGTGCAGAAATGCTAGCCAACGACAATTAGTGAAGTACAACGTATCGTTAATACACGGCTGTCATTTCGGACGCCATCATTTGAAGGTGATCACAACAAATGTTTCGAGGCACTTCTCTGAAATATTTTCTTTCCATTACAAATACTCGTATAATTGTCGGCGTACTTTTGTTGTAGAGACAACACAACACAACTATACGTATGTTAGACTTTGGCCCTCGCCGTATAATGGGCCATTCTTTGAAAAGTGAAACTTTTTCGGAAAAATTGAAGTTTTATTTTTCTGTAGTTTTGTTCCATTTTTAGAATGATCCATGTGTAAAGTTTCATGAAATACATGATTTGAAGTTTAAAATGAAACTTTTTTACTCATTTGCATAAATTTACATATTTCAATATTTTTCTAATAATCATAATTCAGAACATAATCAAGCTATCAAAAGGATAATTAGCAAGCTCATTCTTCTCACTTTCCTGTACAGGTTGATACCAACTTTGTAAAAATTCAACCTTTCATTCTTTTCTAAACCCGATATTATAAAATTCCCATTTTTCCATTCATATTGTACATGTCACACACGTGACCAACCCAAAATGTCACACACGTGACCAGACGTTGCCACATAATTAAGTACTATAAATCACAACGGTTTGATATAATTCTCATTCATTGCTATTGTTGTACTTACAAATGTATAGTACTTCTCTGGTAATAAGATGAACATTATAGCTATTCATATTTTAAAGAATTTTCCAAATGAAATTTAGTTATGAAAAAAGCGCTCCGTGCGAAGTCACACACGTGACCCATGCCATTTGACCTCTGACATTGGGTTACGTAATCCTTATAAAATCTTTTGTGTTAAGTTTGAAAGACTACATCATATTCAAGTCACATATGAAGTAAAAAATCATTATAGTCTCATACTTACTGAAATATCAGCATCCCATTTCAAAATTTGTCATGTTTTGGGTCACACACGTGACCAAGAATGGCCCTAATACGTTATCATATCAACCAACCAATCGCGTTGCTTCATTATAGTGCATGGCATAAATGGTAAAGTGTGACTTATTAAAATATATATATGTTGTCTTTAATATAGGGGTCTCTCCATATTTGGTCTATACAATCATTCTGCAGAATTAACATGGTTGTTTGTCTGTCTACATGTAATACAGCGTGCAACAGGTGATTTTGGGAGGACTTGAATCAAGTCGACTTCGTTCAGCTTTTCACATGATTAGGACGTTATGGTTATACTTCTTCTTCTGTATACAGCTATAAACGCATGACAAATACAACGTCATGGAACCCGTTAACACTTCGGATTCCCTAAACCATGATATTAACCAAACGTTGATTAAAGAGTTAGATCGTATACTCAACAAGTTGACAATATCTGAAGACGTTGCGTCGAATGAATTTTATCAAAGCCTTTGTGAGCTAAACACATTGTGTAATCCTCTGGAAACAGAGCAAAGCCAAAGGGACCGGAAGTGTTTAGCTGATCATGTAGTAGCCACATTCGATCTTAATGTGATGTTTTCAAGAATTTGGAGCGACGTGCCCCAAGAGAGCGACAGCAATAGCGAAGAAAGCAAGCCGAATGTATCCCATGTGATAGAGTCACGCAGGATCCTCCTCTATTGTCTCGTTGATCTCACTGATTTCTCTGATAACATGTGTAAATACCTTGGAGAGACCGGCGTCCTTCATGTCCTACTGCAAGAACTCGAGCATGGCAATCTCCCAGAAGCCTTAGTGAGCCGCATTGCTTTAATTGTATATAACTGCTGCTGGCGGGTACCAGGAAATCGGGTCTTTTGCAGAGGTTATATCAGCGTTCTACAGGATCTCACAGAGGTGACTAATCGCGAAATTCAGGCTGACGCATTTCTTGCCTTGTCCTACATCGTT